>SMLS01071554.1:0-58418 GCA_004785975.1 Popillia japonica | reverse complement strand
GAGTTTAGTAAATCAGAAATTATTATTTTTCTTATAATAATCCCAATTCGAAGGCATTCCGTGGTGTTCCAGAATCTATTTTAAATCTTACTCTTATCATAAAGTTGAAATTATCGTAATCCATATTTCCTAGTAAACCTGAGGAAGGAAGAATAAGTGCAAAATAGGTATAATAAACTGGTGAATAAAACATTCGTCGGAAGCGAACGCAACTCATTTCCGACAAGGTGGACAGGCAAAATTTATTAGATTTCTAATACTACAAAGAGGACGTTAGTAAAAATAAAACACCGTTTCTAAAGCAGTATACATATAAAGTTTTCTTTTTTACTTATTATTCATTGAACATATTTTCAAATTGAAATCTAACATCGTTTTTTCTTGATGTGAAATTTCAATTTTTCAAATGAATCTGTAGCTTTGTTCCAACATACAGTTTGTGATAGTTTGCAGATTTATTTTAGTGTGCATGCGCACTCAGAAATTAATTCCAACTGTTTGCAATTTGTCCTTGTTGGAACGCTTTAAACAACAATTTGAAATTTTATTCTCTACTATAAAGAAATTGAATTTAAGATACAAAAAAATCTTTCCGATATATGTATGTACAATGTTACATCCGAGTTCTTCAATTGCTATGTATGTACATATATAAAATTTGAGTTCTCAAAGGCGTCGTTTCAAATGACTAACTACTAACCTCGAAATAATAAACTACCAATGTAAAATGAATTAACCTAGGCATGCGTAAAGTACAAGTACAGACTCAGAAACTCAGCAAAGATTTCGCAAATAGTTCTGACTATTTGCTAATTGTAGTTCGGTTTGTTGGAACGGCAAAATTACTAATGCGCAGAATCCTGATAGTTTGCAACTATTACTGATAGTTTCGTATTCTTGTTGGAACAAACCTTGTATTAACTTAATATCAACAAAAATAAACCGCAAAATCATTATAAATACAATATACCATCGTCAAAAACAAACGAAAAAAACGTGTAATGCCGTTAGACTACCGATTTTCTCATATTAATTTTCACGTCAAAAGTTACTAAAACAATTGACACAATAGCTACAATACAATTTTGAATAAATAATACTATGTAAATTCATAAATATAATATAAGCATTTCGTAATATTTCTTTTAAATATTTGAAATTTGAAGGTAAGTATGCTATATATTATGTACAATGGTATTAGGTTAAAACATTGACATCATATCGATTTAATTATTAATTCAAAAAGTAATCGACGTCGCCTTTAATGTTCTGTATAAGAAACTACCAATTTCGAGCACTGAATACTAATTAATTCCTCATATAGAAGCAATAATTTTTTTGGTGCTGTAATAAGCACTAAACCAATCCCCCGGGACGTTTTTCTATATTGACAAAAGTATGGAAACTGGGTAACAGTAGTATTGTCAGACTAACATAAGTTAAAAATTGGTCTTCATAATGAATATATTAGAAGAATGACAGTTACTAGGATAATGAATTTGAAGTTCGACTCTTTAAAAGACAATGCAAAACCCTCCAGCCATACTATTATAAATATTAGGATGGACCATAAGTACTTACTCTTTGTAAAAAACTACTTAAAACAAAGAGAGGTGAATATCATACAGGTAAATTCCGGTAGCTCCAAACACCACAACTTTTAATTCATTAAACATTAAAACAAAATTATGATGATAGAGGCGAATATCCTAAACAATTAAACAATTTTCTATTATTCAAAAAAACAAAAATGTCATTTTATATATTGCAATAAGTCATTTTGAGTAACCTATTGTTTTCAGATTGGTTTAAATTAAATTTTTCTTTTATTTTTGTTGTCCAGATCGACTTTTATTTAATTTTATAGCATGCGGTAACAGTTTCGGATGGTGGATAGTAATGGAACGTGACGGAAAGTGGCGGAATGGAGTCGGAATAATGTGAGGAATGTAATGGAAAGTTGTGAAGTGTGTCGGCATGCGGAATGTGGAGGATAGTGATGGAAAATTGGAGAATGTGTCAGGGTGCCCAGGGCAGTGAAAAGTGTTGTGGGAAGTTCTATAACGTGGTGAAATGCGGTGCAGTGTAATTCAAAATGGCGGAATGATTTGGAATATGCCCGGAAATGATAAGAGGTTGTGGTATATGTTGCGGAATGTTCCGAAAAATGATAGAATGTTGCAGAAAGTGGTTGCAAGTAATAAAAAGTGGTAAAAAGCGTGAATGTTTTGAGCAAAATACATACATTTTAAACGCGAATCTTCGAAACTAAAAGTCAAGGGTTGCGGTTTCAATTCACCGAGCGATTGCGATTGGACCAACGGTACGAAAAATGCGAAAATCTTGAGAACTAAAAGAGATAGAGAGTTAAACTTTTTACCAAAGTAATCTTCCTGTCAAGACGCTTCCAGTCAATAGTGAGCAGTTTCGATGTGCCCTTTAGGAAGAAAGATGCAAATATCTCAAAAACTAAAAGCGATAGAGAACTGCGCTCTTTACCAAGGATGAGGGAGCATTTCGTAGCCTAATTAATGAATTTTTGCTATGGAAACTGAACATGTGTGGACCCTTGCGCGTCTTGGTGGACATGAACTTTTTCTTGACCAAATGCGGTCGCTTTTTTCTCAAATCCTCATTAAATTGGCCCAATAAAGGTAGTAATAGGTTGTCCCAAAAAACGGTCGCCATGACTTTATTGGCTTACAAACCTACCTGGGCCTTCGTTGGCGCCGATTGACCCCGAGAAACCCACTGTTTTGTCTCCAGTGTGTTTCGTCCACTGTTACGAAACGGCGCAAAAACTCGTCCATATTGCGGAAAAACGCTAAAAACTCATACGAAGTTGTCACACGATTGCGTTTGCGGTAGATTGTGGGAACGTGGCACCCATCTTGCGGAAAACTTTCTCGTACCCAAGTACACATTCAAAATTGAAACCACTGAGCCATGTGATATGTCTATGGCTTCTACAATTAATCACTGCAGTTTGAATCTCCAATCGGCCAACATTTTTTTATTGTTTCGGGTGTAGAGACCTCAATTGGGCGTCCAGTAGGTTCGGCATCTTCCGTGCTTGTATGGCCGCAACGAAACTTAGTAAACCTGCTTTTTACCATTGAAGATGATGGTGCAGAGTTCCTATACTACCTACTTATCAAACTTAGACTGGATTTGAGTGATGGTTTTTTCTTTCGCAAAAAGTATTGCTTAATGAGCACATGGTATTCACTGTTTTCCTGGTTAGTGACCGGTAGATAACTGGTAAGCTGACTGAGTACGACCACTGACAGATATCTGTTGACATTTTCGTTAAGACGCGGGAAATTCAAAAAGTCACGACCCACCTTCGTATCTCGGAAACCAAAAGAGCCAGCGAGCTGCGCTTAATATTGTTACAATTTTCATTAAAGCCCTTGTGGGCTGAAGTGTGACTATAATTGATACGTAAATTAATTTTGGATAAATTATAAGTAGGTAGATATACAAGTACCGGCGGGCTCCTATTGTCACCTGGCATTGCACGAACAAGCGCGGCAAGTAATTGGGAGATAGGCGCGTAGATGTGCGGCTGTTTATCAGCCACTTCATCAGCATATGCATCTTGGACGGATATTTAACGTTTGTAAGTATGATAAATAATGTGTTATAGTTAGTTACAGTTAGTTATCATGAATAGATACTGCAGACTGCTCACAGTATATCGCAACAGTCACCCAGTAACTTCACGAGCTCGTGCAATATCGGAAATCGGGTGACCACAGAAGCCTGCCGAAACCGGTATACTTACTAAACTATTTATTCAGAACGTTTATGAACACTATTCACAATGGTCTCTTGTCTTTGTTACGTCGACTAAACTTCTGAACTAACTCGGTTGTCATAATTGATTTGAACGTTGTCGAATTCATTAATCGGGCGTAATCGATTTCTTTGAACTGTGGGATGTGCTAACATTCTTCAATTTATCTAACTGACGTGAAATTATATGAGCATATTTTTATACCCTTGCTAACTGTTAGTTTTAATACCTACCTACTACCACTTAGTCGTTTCCTTTGTATACCTACTTTGACTTCTTTAAATCTTGCTACAGAGTTTGATCTACACTTTTGATTGGTTGGATAAGATTGTATTATTTAATACGCTTTAACTTGGTGTTGAAGTTTTTGTGTTCTTCATCTGCCACATTCTTCATTGATGGCTTCCACACATCTAAATTATCTTCATCAAGTTTAAAATAATTCTTCATTATTTAGAAAATTACTTCTCACCACAAAGAAGTGAAAAAATAAAACCAGTTTGTGAAAGATATCCTGTAGATTGTGATGCCATTATACTTTATTACAGTAATTTACAAATCTTAGGCACTGGAATTGAAAGTAATATGATTATGGGGTCTCTAGTCTATACCGATTTTTTGACATGCTTACGAAAATTGATGCAAGTTAGGCCAAAGATTGGAATTATGTAGGTATGTACGTTGCAGTCAAAAGTCTAAAAGCAAGATTAGATTAAAATTATTTGTGGACAATATTTTCCCAAAATAACACAATTTTGTACGATGTAATTTTATAAATCAAATTGATATTTTCATGTTTAAAATGTAATATATGAATTTTATCTTCGTTAAATATGTGAAATAGATGTAGGCGTGTGTTATAGATTTGAGTTTTTTATAAATACGTATGTAATTATTTAGAAATGAATTGTGAAAGACTGCTTGTGAATGACATCAGATGCCTTGTAATATTTTAGATCTGTATCTACATATACATACATACATGTGTATCTACATAATATATTGTACTGTTATTAATGTATCTTATATTCTTATTTGATGTTTTCTTATCTGTGACAATTACGCTAAGTACGCAATTTAAAAATATATTTTGCCTTTTACACATACATATGTTGTATGGGCCCTTTTTTATGTACTATGTGATTTTTTTACAATTTAAAATTCATCGATAAATCATGAACATATTCAAGAAAACAGTATCGAATAATTATAAATATTTACCCAATCTATTTTAGCCTCGATTTTTGATACAATCTATTTAATTCATATACATAAGGTGTTTCTGTCTGGGTTTTAAAATTTATCTAAATATGTATCCTTCATTGTTTGCTAATACATATAGTGATCTTGAATAGCACTAAAACGACTAAAGATATCAAAACAAGATCTCATAATAGTATAGTGCGAATTTTGTACTAAATTTATTCTAATTAATACCTCCATGTATTTACATAGATGTTTGATGAATTTATTATTTCATAACTTATACTGTCTGTGCCTCCTAACATCAATATACAGGGTGGGGCACCACATTCCCGTCGGTTTATATACGAGAAATGGTAAAGTATTTTAAAAATCTTTTTACTAAAGGTTGTGTAGGTTCATTAGGAGCACATTTTAAAATTATTTGGAAATATACAGGGTGATCCAAAAAAAAGTTGCGTACTAAAGTTATGAAAATTTAAATGGAACACCCTGTATATTCGTGCATATTTTGATACTGTAGGGTAAATAAAGGCTACTTACTGTTATATTCCCTATACCTAACTCAACCGGTTTTCGAGATATTTTAATATTTTTGAAAATGTAGATAAAAATTTAAGAGGCATTTCTGTTTTACATGATTGAGCTAAATATTTTAAATTGTGTTTATTGTTTATTCAAAGGATTAAACATTATAACTAATTAAAGTTGATATCTAGAAATTATGTACGGTGTTTAAAAACAAGATTTCTTTTTGGTTGAGTGTTATAGGCAAGTAATTGTCTTATGTTAAATGGAACACCCTGTATTTATGACCACATTTAGATTCTATTTTCAATTGTTTTTAAAACTGTACTAGGGTTCCCTATACCCATCTCTTCTAGTTTTTTAGTAATTTATAGTTTTTGATTCTAAACATTAAGTTCCTACCATTTAATTCTCAAAAGTAGGTTTTGATGGAAACAAATGGCTAAATACCTATTAAACTAATCGTTTGATTGGTTTCGTTTCACAATAATAAAAAAACCTCTTAACTAAGTAAATAAAACTTTATTAAACAAATAACATTAAACAGTAAAAAAAAGTAGTATTTTAACAAATGCTCGAAATGATGTCCATCAGTTTTAAGGCATAAACGAATTTTCTCTTGAAAAGACTGCTTCACTTTTGTTAAAATTTTTGGTGCTATAGAACGAAACGCTATTCTTGTTCGTTCTCTCATAAAGTCAGATGTAGTTGGTGGTATACCGTACACTCTATCTTTAATATACCCCCAGGAGGCTTAGGTCTGCGGATCTTGCTGGCCAATGCTGAGGGCCGCCGCGTCCAATTAACCTATTGAGATATTGCCTATCCAATTAATTTCTAACGTCAATATGAAAATGTGCTGGCGCACCATCTAATTGTAACCACATCCTCTGTCTAATATCAAGTGGTACATCTTCCAAAAGTACAAGCAAATGTTCTCTTAAAAGTCGAAGAAACATGGTGCCATTTAAGAGACCATCAAAAAAGAAAGAACCTATCACCAGCGTTCCAATTATTCCACCCCACACATTGACACGTCGTCTATGTTGCTTGTCGCTAGTTCTAAAAAGATGGGGATTTTCGTCATTGGTCGACTCGTCGATCGTAATCTGGCTCCAAAAGTTCCTGGTGTAATTGAATACGATACGGGAAAAAATTGTGTTTTTTTCGTAATTCTTCAAGCGCTTCGCCTCCTGATTCCAATCTTTTCACCTATTTTACGTTGACTTGTATGTGGAATTTCTATCAGAGAGGCGATAACAACAAACTCATTTTGTGCATTGCCCGTAACAGGTCTCTGCCCTTCTGGTTTCTTATAACTCACGCTTCCTGTTTTTCGGAGAACTTGCAATAAATTTTCTAATGACCGCCTGTCAGGATGACGCCTGTTAAGATATTTTTGAGCATAAACTCTTGATGCTAGCAAGCAATTTCCGTCTTTTGAGAATTAAATGGTAGGAAATTAATGTTTAGAATCAAAAACTGTAAATTACTAAAAAACTAGAAGAGATGGGTATAGGGAACCCTAGTACAGTTTTAAAAACAATTGAAATTAGAATCTAAATGTGGTCACAAATACAGGGTGTTCCATTTAACATAAGACAGTTACTTGCCTATAACACTCAACCAAAAAGAAATCTTGTTTTTAGACACCGTACATAATTTCTAGATATCAACTTTAATTAGTTATAAAGTTTAGTCCTTTGAATAAACAATAAACACAATTTAAAATATTTAGCTCAATCATGTAAAACAGAAATGCCTCTTAAATTTTTATCTACATTTTCAAAAATATTAAAATATCTCGAAAACCGGTTGAGTTAGGTATAGGGAATATAATAAGAATATAATAAGGGAATATAGTAAGTAGCCTTTATTTACCCTACAGTATCAAAATATGCACGAATATACAGGGTGTTCCATTTAAATTTTCATAACTTTGGTACGCAACTTTTTTTTGATCACCCTGTATATTTCCAAATAATTTTAAAATGTGCTCCTAATGAACCTACACAACCTTTAGTAAAAAGATTTTTAAAATACTTTACCATTTCTCGTATATAAACCGACGGGAATGTGGTGCCCCACCCTGTATATTGCATTTGTTGGTAGGCAATGGAAAACGAAATTTGTAATTATACATTGATGAAATTTTAAATACAGTTTTGCAAAGATTTTGAGTGATTTCATATGTATAAAAATGTTTTATTAATATAACATTGTTAAGGTTTTATACGTGGTAATTTACGGATTTTTGTGATACAGGCTAGTTCAAATCACAACTTTTATTTTACGTATACAGACCTGACTGCAAAAATACTTTTGTATTGTACAATACATCACAGTTTTTAAATTCTGTTGCCCTGAATTTTTTAGAGCTTTTAAATATTGTAGCAACATTGGAAATTTTAACATGGACATTGTTCTCCAATAAAAGTTTGATTGTCTCATTCAATGTACACATTTTTATGGTCCATGATACAACAGGTAACAATGGTCAATTCAAAGCCATCGGTTTTTCTGTTAATTTGCAACTAAGGCACATTTAGCGGAAGAAAACTGTTGCTGACGAATTTGTAGTACTTAGATGCAGCCTAAATTTCTACCAACCATAGAATACCAGCAATCTATTAGAAATTGTTTACTTCTATTCTAAAAAATCATTGTAAATTACGCGAAATAATTAAAGAGCTTGCAACAAGAGGAAGCAGCACATGCCCGAATATGTAATTAACTGATTCCGTATTGTATGCAAAGTACAATACTCTCTACTGACGACCTCCAGCTTTAAATAACTTTGGAAGGAATAGAGATTGAGTAGTTATTTAATATGTTTCGAACAAAACCGAGATCTGAATTATACTGACAACCATTTTCGTAGGCAAGTTGTATACTATTCCAGCAGTCCCATTTCCTTATTAACTTTTGTTGGTTAAAAATTTAGATATGGTATCCCCAAAACCAGTTACGGTAATGGCTCAATATTTTGTTGTTCTATAATACCAACCTTTCCTCCAAAGTGTACACAGCATTCCGTTACATTTCCGGTTGAATTGCACCAATTTTTTCCATAATATTGTCTTTTAATTCTTCTAGCGTTGCTGGTCGTCTTAGTGTTTAAAAACACTAAACTTTTTAAATAACCCCCCAGTCAGTAACTCGCTGGGTTAATATCTTGGTCCCATAAATTGGTGAAATGTCTGATTACCACACGATTTTGAAGAAAGTTGGTTAACAATTCATTGATTGGTTGAAAAATGTGCAGGGTTGCTTCATCCTGCATAAAAATGATGTTATCAATTCCGTGGTGCTCATATTGCAGGTGGGGAATAATATATAATCTCTTAACATTTGTATGGTTCACTGTTTATATACAGTTACAGATAGGACTTCTCAATTCTGCATTTCCTCGTAGAAATACGGCCCAATGATAAAATCCACTGTAAAACTACACCCATCCCTTATCATGAATACCTTCCTGAACAATTTGTTGCGGATTTTCTACAGAGCATCAGATTCAGCAGTTTTCAGTATTGACTCATCTGTCCATAAGGTATGGGATAGCCATTCGGATTCAATTCGGGTGCAGCTGAGCCATTACTGGCAAAGAAAAATCGTGCCTAGTAGCCAAAACTATCACCTTGAATTCAACAGCATTTTCAGTGCATATGGATACATTTTTAGAATTTTGCGTAAAATTTTCCAATTGTGGTACATGTCACAATAGCTTGGATTATCTCTGGCTATGTCCTGATAACCTTGCAGAACTTGTACAACTTAGACATCACTAATTCTTGGTTTTCCTGACTTTGGTAAGTCAGTTTCATACCCAGTTCTTTTCAAATTTTTGTATCAAATTGCAGTACGCTTTAATTTGACAGTGACCCCTTCCTCAAGCCTATTCTCGTGCGAAATCTTTGTAATCCAGCGGTCGCATTCATAACAACACTGAACTAAACCAATTCTTGTTTGTAAATCCATGGTATTACAGTTTTAGTGGTTTGAACTCTACGTTTCTTGAGTTTTAAATTTTAATAATTTAAATATAACGTCAAAATGAATGATTTCGTTTCTTGTTTGTTATATATTAACTTAAAAGTTATAACAATTTAAAATACATACCTATATCTCTTACTTTTTGATACCCTTGTAATGATTCTTATCTGTGGATTAAAAATTTAATGAAATAGAAGAGTTTTGTCACTATATTCTTGAAATGACTTATCTGATTTGTCGTTATCAGTATTGGTTGTTGTTTTTTAAATTATTATGAAGCAAATGATTAATAATATCTACACATATATATGTATTTTTATGACCTTTATGTACTTATTTTATGTTGCTGATACTTTCAAGTGTTATAATTGACCTAGAAGTGGAAAAAAGCATCAGCAACATAAGAGAAGCAATTGATGAGACAATAAATCCTTTCTGATACTGTTCCATAGAACGTAAGCACACTTTTGCTAATGATGATTCTCTAATTACTTATTCGTTTGATTTTTGCTTTTGAGAACAAGCCGTTGGAGAAACAATTACCATGTATAATTCATATGAGAAAGTTTTTATTTTGTGATCGTTGTTAAGCAGTATATAATGAGGATATTATTTTTCGAAGTGGTTTGAAAACGCTCTGAAGCATGATTATATTTGTATTTCATAAATAATATTTGTTATGTTAGCAAGCTTCCATTTCAAAATATAACATCCTCAACATTTTCATTGGAATATTTGTAATTCTGGCTAAATATTTATTGTGAATTTTTAATAAAATATGTTCCTTTTAAATGAATACATTTTCTTCGTTTAAGTAAGTATAGATTCCGTCTGAATAAAATGATTTCTTATTTCGATACCAATGAGTTGCTGAAGATGAAAATATTAAGGAAATTTGAAAAAATTGGGAGCCTAAATGCAAACTTTACATTATACAAAATACTTACGTCTTAAACTGTGATGTTGAGCACTTCAATTACAAGGAAATAGAAATGGAATTAATTGCATATACATACAAATTGAAAATTTTCACAAAAATTTTTTACTTGTTTCATATGACAAACAATATTGAAATTATGTCGACAATTAGTTATGACTAATTAAGTTAATTTATGATAGATAAAAAAGTAAAATTTTACCTACAAATACGACTCAATCTACTTTTTATTTCCTACAAAACTAGAACATACAATACTTATTCCTACTTTAACAACTAATGACTGGTATTTCAAAGAATGTATTTATGTACAACATTAAAAACAAAATATTGCCTGTAATAACATCAATGAATACCCTCTAATGGGGTAAACTGTTTATATTGGTATAATTTATCATCTCCATAGCCATATAATAAACGACCTATACCATTTTCATCATAATATGGATATCTGTATTTTGGCCTACAACATAAATTGAATTAATGAATGTGTGTAAATTTTGTAGTAATCGCTTACCTCTCAAAATACTGAAAATTGGGTGCTCTTGGTGTTATAGTGGCTGTTGCAAAATAGCCAAAAGTAAGAAGCAGTACCTAGAAGAAATCTAATATGAAATCAAAACAAAAAAAGAAATCTACCACACATGGGCACATGGCCAATATACATGACAAAAAATGCAAAATGCTAATGCAGATAATGAGAATTATATTAAATAAGTCTACATAATAATATATGCAACAGGAAGGTTTATGAAACAATTTTAATCAAAGAGCTTTCTATTATATTATCAAATTATTACATTCTAATCAAAAACAAAAACTTACCAAAATATATAAATATGCTTTCATCTTAGATGCATCACCTTACACCTTGTTTACTTTCTTGCATCTAACAAGTGAAAAGTGAAATCATATTCCATACCTACTAGAGAGAAAGTATATTACATGTCCCACCATTTCAGGTTACAAGGTGAGGTCATTACTATTATTGTGTAATATACATAGGTATATATGGTTTAAATTAGTTTCATTGAATCAGAATTGCATATGAATGTCAATGAAGAATGCTTTGCAAAGTTTATAATAGTTATTATGTATGTATATAGAATTATTACTCTCTGGAATTAATAATAAAATCTTAACTCAGTTTTTAAATTAATTAAGTAATTTTTTTTATTTTCTTTTTGTCTTTCTCTGTAGTGATAACTTTAACAGAATGAATTAGAGTGAGAATTGTTGTTCCTACTTATCATAATGAGTTGTCGAAATATGCTTTCAAATAGGGAATATTACTAGTGACAAAATTACCAGATATTCTAGATTCTAGAAGTTGCTCGGTATGAATTTTTTCACAAATAGGCAAATGAAAGTTATTATTATTAGAACATTACATTAAGCAAACGGAGGATCAATGATGCAGACCCCTTAAATCCAAAATTTTTCCATTTTTTCCTAATTAATTATTCGAAATTTTCAGTTACCGTTAGTTTTTGTTATAAAAACAAAAATTTAGCTTGAATCAATGGATATTTTTGGAATTTGGAATACATTTCATACATGAGAGAATCATGACTTTGAATATATTATAATGAGATGGTAACAATGTAAGTATGTAACAGAATTTGAAATGTGCTCCTTTGTATAAAATTTAAATCCAAGGTCAACTTCAATAATTACTAATAATAATAACTACAAGAGTTGCCGAAAATAACATTTTCAGCAAAATACTGTTTTGCTTTGTATTCATTGATATCGTAACTTTACTCGAAACATTAGATCTTGTGTTTTGACATAATTTACTAGATTTAGACTAACAAAAATTCACTCTTTAAGTTTCTTCATGTAACGTTAAATTGAATGCTGACAATTTAATATACAACGTGGTGCAAAATGAATGTTATAATTTGAATTAGCTGCCACTTCTGCAGATGGCGCTAAATGTCACTGTGCTTTGGCGTTTACTTTTTTGAGGACGCCGATGGTACCACCGTTACCGTAAATGGTGAGCGTTACAAGCAGATGCTAAACGAGTTTTCTTGCCGCAAGTTGCTGCATTGGGCCTCGGTCATTGTTGGTTTCAAAGGGACAGAGCAACCATTCACACAGTTCGGCAACTATAGACTTTAAGACACCAATTTCCAGGTTGAGTAATCTCCCGTTTTAAAGATTCGAACTGGCCGTCCAGATCACCTGATCTAACAGCACCAGACTTCTTCCTTTTGAGCTTTTCGAAATCACGCCTTTACCAGAACAAACCACGAACCTTGCAAGTCTTGGGGGTTAACATTAAAGATGAAATCGCCAATTTGGAACCAGGTGCTTTGCGGGCAATATTTCAAAATCCCGTATAACAAGCGCAGCTATGTATCTATTCGGAAGATGGCCATTTGAGCGATATAATGTTTTCCAGTTAATGTCATGCATTTTACACTCTCAAATAAATTTTTCATGGAAAGAGAGCTTTTCTTTTTCCATTTACCTATAACAAAATGGCAGCCATTTCAAATTATCACATTACTTTTGCGTACCTATATAGCCGTATGCGTTATTAGAGATTTCTTAGGTTTTGGCGGACTTTTTCTAGTACCTATTTCTTCTTGATTTTGTTACAGAGGTAGGCTTTTTTATACAATTACCTCCATATAGTCCAATGAAATTTTCTAGTTAAAATCTAGTTAATCACTTTTCTTATACGTACCTACATACATACATATGTATCTCCGCATACAACCCATTATCTCTTTACATTTATATTTTGATGTATTGTTGCATAATTTGTAGTCCCCTCTATATATAGGTACTATGTATACTTTCACTTTTAACGAAGAATTACGATTTAAACACATGTGTAGTAATGTAATAGACGACTCTATAGTAATATAATCGATAATTTACTTAACTAGTTCTTGAGAATAAAGTGCAATGAATATTCTTGGCAAGGTATGTACATATTTTTTAAATAAAAATAATGTATTGTAATAACTGTTAATAGTAATCATTTTATACAACAACTCTGCTAGAAATACTCGAATTTTATTCATAAATTAATATTCAGCACTGTTAATTATTAAATGACAATGTGTTATTGAAATTAAGTTAAAGAACTACAATTTTTTAATTAAGAATGCTACATGAAATGATTATTTTTGAGCAAATTTATGAATTTATAATCGCATTTAAAGTATATATAGGTATATTACCTGTATAAGTATTCAAAAATATCGTGCATGTCTCTAATGTCCCTTTGTATGGTAAACGGATACGTATAACCATTGGTGACCTAATGATAGACTTACGTAGAAAAGCAGCGTAAAAAATATAACCTGGTGGTATTAATTTACATCATAATCGGACAAAATCTCTAGATAGACGACAAACATTTAAAATCGTAATTTTCTTATCTTTGTAATCTATACATTTATGCAGAAACCAATTGTCACATTTTCACCTGATTTAGAAAGCTTCGCGGTGCGAATCTCTATAATGAGGCCTTCCGTGTTTTTACCACGTCACAGCAGTGTAAATATATACAATACCAAAATAATTAAATAAATAAGAATCAGCAGGATGAGAAAAGGCCGGAGGTCATGGTAATTTGACGTGTGAACCACGCTAGAGGCGAAAACTTTTTGCGTTTGTGTTCCTAGCGTGGTGAGTGTCAAAATGTGGATACGTATTATATACAGGGTGGCGCATTAGTGAGTTTAAACTCGATATATCCGACATTAAAAAAGTTATTAATAAAATTATTGAAAAAAGATGTAGGTATTCATAAGGTACCTATACAGGGCAAGCCAAATTAAGTGTTCACCATTGGTAACTTTGACATTATTAAAGATGCAAGATTGTTTAAATTAACGAACTTGTAGTACTTTTAACGCTCTTTTAGACGGAAAAATAAAAAAAAAACAAATGAGCAGCGCATTTTCGAATTTTGCCGAAAAATAAGTATGTTTTTTTCAAATGCAAACCTTTGTATATTAGGTATATCATTTTCTGCTAGAACTTTAATTCTTAAACAAACAATCTTCTAAGGAATTTTTTACTTGGATTAAAAATAATTAAGTTATGATGCGTAAACGAAAACATTTTTCATAGATGTTCAAAAATACTACCTTGTTGTTCAATACATTTTTGTACACGCTTCCGAACTTCTCGAATTGCTTTCACTATGGTCCTACCATGTATTTGGCTTATCTTTTCCCTAACTGCAATCTTTAGGGCATTTACATTTTCGTACCTTTGCTTATAAATCGGGGTCTTTAAATAACCTCATAAAAAAAACCAAGCGGCGTTAAATCTGGCGATCGGGGAGGCCACTGAATAGGACCATTTGTTCCTAGTGTTAAAAATAGTAATTTAAAAGTTGATGAGTACCTTTGTAGTTGTGCGCAGGTGCGCCATCCTGCTGAAAATGCAGATTCTGTCTACTTATGACATCCAAATCGTCTAAGAAATTATTCAAAATTTCTGTACCTTTCACCAGTTAGAGTGCCCTCATAAAAGAAAGAACCAACTATCCTTGAACCAAGTAAACTGCACCAAACATTAAAACTGAAACGGACTTGTGGGCGTTTTGGATGCACTAAAAGAAGATTTTTCTTTGACCAGTAATGATGATTTTTTGTATTGTACATTCCAGAATTTGAGAAATTCGATTCATCGGTCCATAAAATATAACGAAAGTTGTTTACATTTGAAAGAAACATATTTTTCGGCAAAACTCGAAAACGGCTCATTTGGTTTTTTTTATTCTCCCGTCTAAAAGAGCGTTAAAAGTACTACAAGTTTGCTAATTTAAACAATCTTGCATCTTTAATAACAACAAAGTTACCAATGGTGAACACTTAATTTGGATTGCCCTGTATATTTAGGTATATCTTGACATTAATTGCACATATATAGGTTGTTTACTAACGCTGTGCCAAACCGACCTGATAATTTTTTAAATGGAACGCTGCGCATTTTTTTCGCATTTTTAAAATCAGCTTATTTTTGCGAGCTTTCTCATCTAAGGTTTACCGGAACCATTACATGTTTTGTCCATGTTTTCTATTTTTGATGTGTCGAGAATTTAACAAAAAAAATTCTTGTATACAAGGTGAGTCGAAACCTGGGTTCTTAATTTTCTCGTTAGATTTAAATGGAACAGCCTGTTGTTTTTAGATGTTTATCAACTCTTTCATTTTTGTTGCCCATTCGCTAACTTAATTCTTTGGATTTAGAAGATATTGCAAATTTAAAACAAAAAATTGCTTTCTTGTAATATTGTAAGAATTAACAAGTTACTGATTGATAAAACCAAAAAGTACCTACACTAGATAAAATTTTCAAAATGTTGACTCGTCAGAACAGTTGAGTCTGAACAGTTGCAGTCGTAGTTCAAACGATCGATTAACATTTATACATCAATAGTGCGAAAAGCTTCTCTTATTCTTTTAATTTTTTCCCGTGTTGTTACCGGTTACACCTATCTTTCATAGAGTGCCACAAAAAAAAACAATTTTATTCATTTTTTTAAAATGCTTTATTAGCATTTATTTATTTATTTTTTAATCTGATATATCTTCCACGTTCAAAGAGTTACGTATAGGGAATGGTCAACAAAAATGAAAGCTCATAAATATCTATCGAAACATCATTAAAATACAGTGTCTTTCATTTAAATTTAACGAGAAAATTAAGCACCCAAGTTTTGTCTCACCTAGTACACAAGAAATATTTTTTTGTTAAATTCTCGACACAGCAAAAATTGAAGACATAGCCAAAACACGTAATGGTGCGAAAAAAGTCGTATATTTGTTTGGACGTAAAAATGATCATAACTTTTTACATATTCGGAATAGAGCCGGAAAACCGTATATGAAAAGCAGATTTTAAAAATATTAAAAAATGTATAGCGCTCCATTTAAACAAATATAAGGTCTGGCACGGCGTTATTAAATACCCTGTATATGTGTAACTAATTTTAAGATATTTCCCAATAATTTGTTTTAATAGCTTTTATAATGTCGCATATATCGAGCTTCCAGGCATTAATGTGCCACCCTGTATATAAGATAATTTGCAAGAGCAAATACATATGTTTATTAATAACTAATAATCTGAATCAGTAGCTCATCTAAATTTGTGATGACAAAATAATCACGCATTTACATCATTTAAATCATAAAATTAACTTTTAAATATTTACATAGTTAACATGCAAGTTAGATTTTATTTTACAATTTAGGTGTAAGTACATGTAAACAACACACAATAATAAACCGCATTAAAAATCGTTGAAAAACCTTATTAATTTTGCTCTAACACACAACTGAAAGAAGGGAGGGCAAAATTGATAGCAACCGCTGCATTATTTTCAGATTTCTTGGAGAGATTTTTACAAGGAAGCCCATGTTTGTGTAGCGATCTAATAATTACTTGTCTTGAGTGTTCCGAATACAGTCGCTTTCAGATTCGAGACTGTAGAAAAAGACCAGTAAGAAGATTAGAGACCATTACGAACGGACAAGCATGACAAACGAATTTATGTATTTCTTCTAATTCTTATCGAGTATAGACAGATTTACTAATACATTAGACAACATTCATTACAACGGGCTGATTCATTATAAAAGCAAGCTTAGCACAGCATATTAAAAAATATTTTATTTATTATATATTATTATATTATTATTTTAATAATTATTATATATTATTTTATTATTATATTTATATTTTATTTATTCACATGTAGTTTTTAACTCGGTTTACTGTAATTGAAATATTTTTATGCCATACATTATATTGCATCCTGTGCCCTTCCAGCGGGTAAAAATGACAGCTAACATTTCCGTACCTAGACTATATACATATAGCAGTTGTTTTATTTACTATTGTAGCTCTTGCAAACGCACAACATTGTACATACAATCGAAGCACCAATGGCTATGAACATATCTTTCTGAGGGCAGCCCGTTTAAAACTTTGTACAACAAAAATTTCAGCTAAGTAGCTGAAAATTAGTGTTACCTACATACATCTCATAACGTTACGTTCATAATATTAAGACAACATGAAGTAAATTAACATAGAATCATGTTTCTTCTAATAGAATTCGACTAACTTTTGTTCGATCATTATCCTCTTGCATGATGCAACACAAACATCCTTGTGCTAGTTTTATTTCTCCAGTTGCTTTTTTTGTCAATATTTAGTAAAATTAGGAAAGTGTGTCACTTAAAAAATATCAATTCTGAAGACATGCTCACGTATGTATGTATGGTTTACATACAACATATTTGCGAAACGTTGAAGAATATTCTTTTAAGAACAGACAAGTAAAAATGCATTAGATAAGACTAAGTTAACGTAATTTTGTTGGAAAGTATAAATACTGATTTTGATGAAAGGAAATTAAATATTGGTGAACTGGAGTTTTAAAGCTTAATTTGATATTTGCATATTTAGAGCACCCAACACATTATTTCGAGTCGTTTTCTTGTAATATATGTTATTGTTTTACTTTCTAGATTATCATTGTGAGTTTGCTTGTGACAAATTCATGTGCTCTAACGGTTATACGCGATTTAATACAATTCAATCTTGTCGGCCATCCAGTTATACATAAAACGGTGGATTATGTTTTTGACCCCGATGTTGGCAAGAGAAGGTCTAGGCAGTATCGAGAACTAAACGGTTTTCACGGTGAAAAAGCGATAGAACGTCTAGGACTGGGAATAGATGGTCGAGATTTGGAACGATTAGAACAACAAAGAAAGAGAGATGAAGGACAACTTGGTGGAATAAATTACATAAAATATCAAACTTAGGAATACTGTTTTTAATAGTATTAGTGGGTTATGTTAGATATTTTTTATTTATTTTGTAATTAGGCTAGTAATTTTCCAACTGAATAGTTTATAAAGTTATTGTTAGTAGGTAATAAAATTAATTTAAAAAACAGTTAAGTGTTTCCTTTTTTTGACACCACTGCTGCCTGGAATACGTAATATAATTGGCGTAAATGCATGACGAAAATGAATACGAACAAATTGTAATTCAATGAAAAGCCTGGATAGCCACAAACAATTTATTATCAGTGAAATCGGTACAGACAGCTTATCGAAAACATTTTAATTGTTTATAATGATGAGTTGCCTAAAAAACTAATAGCAACGAACAATTTATTACCACCGGAATCGGCAATAACGTACGAGAAATTTTCGTCTCAACTTATAAAATGGACAAATAACAATTTTCTATTTTGATGAGTTGACAAAAAAATTAAAATTTTGAAATAGAACTTATCCATTGCGTTATTGAAAAGAAAAACTGAAATTTATCAACCCAAAAAATTTCTCTTCTGCAAATGAAATAAAACAATTTATTACAAGAGCCCCAGACGTTGAGTCGTTATTCACCAATAAATCTAGTTGCTTGAAAAATGAAATTTTTGTAATATGTGGCTTTTATCCTTGGCATCATGGAAATTTATCAATGACATTAGCGGAAAATGCACTGTACAAAAGTACAAACTATGTACTTACAAAACTATTGGTGAATTCATTCAAACTATGAATGTAACCCTCCAAACTTTAAATTCGCTTAAATGCAATCACACTAATAATTCAATAACTATTGTTCGATCATCTTCAGCATTAACAATGTAATCCGCCCATATTATACCAGAAATACCACTATTACATTTTTAACTGTATTACAGCATACAAAAAATATCTATTAATCCAAAAAAATACTTCTGTTTTATTATTTTTCTTTTCTTATTGCTTATTTTATTCTTACTTCCCCTTTTTGTACCTTATACCTTAAGCTAAGGAGTAAAGAACTATTAATCATAAAGCAAATTAACTTGCACACTGACCCCGTACATTATATCTATGTTAAAAACTCTTTTTCAATTCACTTTCCATTTAGTTTCATTGTTACTACACATACTTGTATGACTACATTAATGCTAACGAAAAGTTTGATCGATATATAGACAAGAAAAGATATAAATGCATGCCAGAGTTTGCAGTTGCTTTAGTCGTGACAATGGATGCTTGGGACTCTTCTTCAGCCTCACCATCGGGTTTATACAACACCAGGTTTATATACTAAAATAATCACTTTTTACGTATGTATAACTATTTAAATGATGCAATTTTAGTTTGCTATCCATAGACGATGATTATGATCTGGTTCCTTGGATGAAAATTCTTCAACATTTAAATGAGTCTTATCTAAATGCATTGAAGGCGTCTTTTAATGAAAAATGTTTTGCAAAAGAATCAAAAACGCCAGAAACAGAGAGAGGATTAACGAAGGAAGAATTTATGCGTTCAATTTCGGAAGTTTTGGGTATGATTTGCTTCGTAATTATTAATTGATACTTTTGGTATTATTGTAACAGATATATTACTTGATTCATCTCTATCATTCCGAAATTGGATTATATCAAGTTTAATTGTTTTCAACGTATTGACTATGCTTACATTAACTATTTGAAATTTCTATATCTATATGTGCTTTGATCTCTATTAACACTACCACATCTGTATTACATAATATAAATAATGTCTCCAAGTAGGAAATTTAACAATCAAGCGCAAGGCGACCTGAAATTCTAACTTTTCCTCTTTAGGAGACAACAAATTTGTAAGTCATGCAATTATGATGTTCAACGAAATCGATAAAAAAGAGAAAGGTATAATAACTTGGACCCAATTTTTGGATTTCGCAAATACACAATTAGAACCAACTTCAATTAATCGAATGGATTTATGTGAACCGCAGATAATTAGTTGTCCTCATACAAAGGTTAAAATAACTTATACTAGAGATTTTAGAACATAACATCTTTGTTATACTTATTTTAGAAAGAAGCAATAGTAAAAATTGTTTCGCTTGAAAGTGAACAGTATTTCTGCTATGGCGTTATTTCCAAACACGGCTGCGTAGGACTTTATGATGGAAATATGAACTTTCTGACATCTTATGTTGTTCTAATGAGTAGAGAAGATATTGATCGAACAGATGAAGAACGAAGGAGAAAAAATAGATGGATTACAGATGCTATATTCGTTGTTGAAGTACTAATGCTAATCGTTACTAATACCTCTAGAAGTATGGTAATTTACGATGCATCGAATTTATATCACATACCAATATGGTTGATTTTGGGAATACCATATATTCTACATGTTAGAATAATCGTATTGCTTTAGTTACGCGAGTATATAACGTATAGATTGCTTTCAGTGTATGACCTATTGCTTCAACAATGCACCATATATTCTATACTGTGGTAATGAATGTGGCACAATGATTAGTTTTTATTTTCTTCAGCCAAACGTTAGTCTTTTGAGAAAGAAACATAACGATAAATTAACATTATTTTATTGGCAGGTAATTATCTTCCTTGCAACTTACGTTTACTTATTATGTCTTGTATAGTAAATGTAGCCATATTGCGTGTGTCTTATTTCACCACAGAAAGTCATATTGTATTGTAGAAGTACGGAATGACTTTCAGTTATAATCACGTATAAAATTCAATTTTTTGGATTATTTGTAGGAATTAAAGAATGAAACTGACTTTCTGCTAATCAAGACCAGTAAAAAACTTTTCAAAGAAAGTATTCGTCATATAGAGTATTTTGCGCATAATAACAGTCTTGTGACCTGTAGTAAGGATGCTGAGAAATCACTTGTGATCAAATTCGTTGACAACAGAATCAAACCGTACATCTTCAAGATGAGAAGAGTACGTACTAAAAGAGACACAGTGGAAATAGATACCTAGCATACACAATTCTAAAATTTCAGGGAGTAAATTGTTTTGCTATTAGTAAAAAATTAAAAATATTGGTAACCGGGAGTGAAGATGGCACGTTACGAATTTGGAATATTGTAATTACTTCAAATCCAATGACTACTTTGCAATCGCATAAATTTGGTATCACAGATTTGGTTATTTTAGAATCGCAAAATACTTTATTAAGTATATCGAGAGATGGAGTAAGTATTTTTTGTAGGATGTGCGTTTTACATTATACAGGCTGTCCATTTAAGACTCCGGTCTTTGATTGTAGCTATATCGTTAAATCAATAGAAATTTTTATTGACGGTATGTTAATGAGGATAAAAGGAGCACATTTTAAAATTAATTTGACTTATACAGGGTGTCTCCAAAAAAGCGTGCCACATAATTATGACTTTTTTTAAATTGAATGACCTACTTATTTCTATTGGACTGAGTGTACTTTGAAATGCTTCGTTCAAACCTAAAGTAATTTTGCTTTAAAATGCAACGTTGCCTGGTTATTAAATTTTTTGTGTTTTTTTGCCGAAATCACTACTTTAGTTAAAAACTTTAGTTCCTCCATCATTTTTCATTTATTTTTAATGAAATTTTGCAAAAAGTCAAAACTGGCATTACTTTATCTTATAAGCGTGTGTGTTGTGTGTTTATTACACAGGGTGTATAAAAATATTATTTGAATATCAATATCTTCAATTCTGTTTTATGTCATTTTCTTAAATGGAATGTCCTCTATCTAGTAGTATGTATCGATAGGGTATTTATTTACCTTTAAAATGATACCAACATTTCCACTTTTACTTTTGACTATTTTTTTTAATTGCATTGATTTGTTTGCTAAGTAAACATCGAGTTACTACACGATAGTAAATAATATTGCTGTTTGTGATGGGACCTAGAATAGGAAAATTGAATAAAACAAACGGAGGCCAATTGGTCTTAATAACAAACCTTGTCTGCCAATCCATCTCTCTAGAAATTGTTCTGATATATGCTCCCTGTTATTTGTACTGAAGTGAACTTGTACACCATGATGCTGAACCCACATCTGCTGCTTCACAAAGTTAGGAAGATGTTCTGTTAACCGTGGAAAATCGTCCCTTACGAAATTTAAGAATACTTCCCCGGTTACACTATCTTCAAAGAAATAAGGCCCAACCACACAATCATGTACTATACCGGCCCAAACATTGATGCTCCATTTGCGTTGAGAACTACCAATATAGATTTTGTAGGGATTTGTCGTATCATAAAAATTAAAATGTTCACAAAACCATTTTTGTGAAATGTGCACCCGTCTTCAAAGAGCACAAATTAAAAAAAAAATTCGGCTATTTGTTGCTGTGCCCATTGACAAAAAGTAATTCTTTTCTGGAAATCATTCTCGGTATGCATTTGTATATGGTAGGGATGGAACTTATTGTACTGAAGACACTTTCCTACAAGTGATTTCTTTAATGATAGATTTTTACTTAATTCTCTTAGGCTAATTTGTGGATTTTCTACCACTGAAAGACAGATCGCTAGTTGATTTTCTTCATTTAAAACCTATGGCTTCCAGTATGATCAAATCTTTCTTTTAGTGCCTGCAGCATTCTCTCGTCAGGATGTCTATTGTTTGGATCCTTTGGGCATACGCTCTTGAAGCCACAAGGCAGCTCCCACAACATTCATCAATAACGTAGACCGTGTTTACTAACTCTTGACGAGAGTATTTCATTGTGCTTCACAAACAGCAATATTATTTACTAGCGTGTAGTAACTCAATGTTTACTTAGCAAGCTCCAGAATTCACAATCGCCTACTTCGTTGAAACTATGACAACAAATCAAACACGCGCACTAATTACGCATTTTATTATTGGTAACACTTCAATTGCAATTAAGAAAAACAGTCAAAGATAAAAGTGGAAATATTGGTATCATTTTAAATGTAAACAAATGCCCAATCGATACATACTACTAGATAGAGGGCATTCCATTTAAGTAATGGCATAAAATAGAATTGAAGATGATACGGGAATTAAAGTTAACTAAAGTAGTGATTTCGGTAAAAAAAATATAAAAAATTCAATAATCTGGCAACGTCGCATTTAAAGCAAAATTATTTTAGGTGTGAACGAAGCATTTGAAAGTACTCTCAGTTCAATAGAAATAAGTAGGTCATTAAATTTAAAAAAAAAGATAATTCTGTGGTGCGCTCTTTTGGGACACTCTGTATAAGTCAAATTAATTTTAAAATGTGCTGCTTTTATCCTCATTAATATACCGTCAATCAAAATTTCTATTGATTTAACAATATAGCTACAATCAAAGACCGGAATCTTAAATGGACAACCTGTGTATTACCACACTTAAATTTTGAGGTACTAAAATTATGGGATTTGTCAGAATACGATTATATTAAATCAATTAAAATAAAGTTCCCATCCTTTAATGAAATGGGTAAAGTTATAGAATGGGGAAAAGAATGCATCTTTCCTGGTCCAAAACGCGGGAGCTCGGAAAATTATTTAAATATCGAGTCTATTGAAGAGGATAAATGGGAAAGAAGCAATGTCTTAGTATCATGCTGCAACTATATAGCATCAATCAAACTTAATTTTTTAGATGGTGATAGAAGTTTTGATACTTCAGTTCTTCCGGCTCCTCCCCTACAAAATAGTGTTTTAATACCAACTAGCTGGAAAGTTTCAGACGGCAATATCGACCTTAAAATGTAAATATTACATTGAGAAATAAAACATTATCAATAAACGTTACAGCACAATAACACACTTCTTTACATATAAATCATAACCAATTGGTTTTATTGACATGCTTAGCGATATTACATATACATATTACATATATTATGGGCATTTGATATTTCTACTACCTTTGATTTGCTACATTTATTTTCAGCGATACCTTACATGTTGACGAGAAAGTGGAAAAATACATCAAGACCTTGAACTTTATTTTAGAAAAGGATTTTCTTTCTGAAGATAATCTAAATAATGAAATAAATTTTAGAATTGCTCAACTGGAAAACAAAAAGCATAAGGTATAAAGCAATACTACAAAAATAATTAAACAGTATTTAATATTGCAATCCTTTTTAGATGAGACATGTTGTTTCACAAGGAGCACCCTATCTAGCGTTGGAGTTGCCAGAGATAGAAGAAATAAAATTAACACCCAATTTACCAATACCAGATAATAAAAAAATACGTAACTTGGTTGAGAAAACAGAAAAAATGTTATCTGAGGCCGGTGCTAGATCATTTATATTTTCAAGCCCAAGCTCATCAACTCGATCTAAATCATCAAGAACAAGTATTATTGAATTTGATTAATACTTTACGTTCATTTCGTATGTTTATCTATAGAATTTTGTATGTAGTGATTCCTGAAACTGCAAATAAAACGAGTTCAAAAATAAAATGAAATTTTGAAAGGCTAATATTTATTGTTTTTTTTTATTATTATTTAATAATAATAATAATAATAATAATAATAATAATAATAATAATAATAATAATAATAATATAGTCTTTATTGCCGAGATTGCAAAGATAATAATAATAATAAAAATAACAATAAATAATTTTTCAAACTGGAAATCCTATATAGGTTAGTTAAGTTACAATAGTATGAAATGAAATCTGAACACTAATTGGAATTGTTTGCCGTAAACCATTCCAGGTACTGCATCAAGTACAGGAATAGGATTTCTTCATATACCTATAACTAACTAATAAATGTATCTTTCGAAACGATTCAGCTCCATGCAATCGAGCCAAAATGATATTGATTTTTTTTCTATTATTTTCAATTATAAGTACGAGTTAATAATTTAAACAGGAGCTATATAATTGTTTTTATAGACGCTCATTGTTGGAATCACCCTGCTACGAGAGTACAATGAAACAAGATCAAGCATTGGCTTCGGATCATGTGATTTCAGCTTTAACCTAAAAACCTATCCATAAATTAAACAAGAATTAAGATTTAGGTTGCCAGGTCGATATTCTTATGAACGTCAAACACTCTCAACTGTGTGATAGATATCTAGGCACAGAGCTCGTCTTATTGCATACCTTCTTTGTTGCATAAGTAAAACTGAAGTCAAATAACTATCATTCATATTCAATAGAACGTACTACCTCGTATTATAGAAAACAATAAACAGCTGATGTATTGGACTTCGAGGCCAATAAAATTGTAAATACAGCTATCAGAAGAATAACCAGAAATAACAAATAGCAATTGAAGTATACCCACACAACACAACCAATGATACAAAGTTACTCACACATACATAAATTAAACAAAAAGAGATACGATTGAGTTTGTCAGATCGATAAGCTCATGAACCTCAAACGATCCCAACTGTTTGATAGATCCCTACAGGAGTATCTAATGTCATTGGAATGGAACTATGCCATTCGACCACCCATTTATAATGACTCCGAATGTCAAATATGAGGGAGAACCTGACCACACATGACCACAAACCTGACGAAGACACGAACTGTAGGGACAGCATTTGCATTATTTTATATCTCCCTTGTTGCATAACAAGTAAAAATTATATTAATAGCCTAGCATTAATATTAAATAGAACCTACTATCTCGTACAAAAGAATAAACGGCTGATGGCTATTTTTCTAAGTATGTGAATGTAAAACAATTGTACATATTTTTAACTTGCGGTCAAATGTTTCGGTAAGTATTTTATAATAGTGCAATCCACTGTTTTGCGAATTTGTCCAGCTAATTGTATTAATAAAAACTGTATTCTGTTGCTTTTACTATTTTAGTATTAGCCTTAAGTTTATTCTTTCAGCCGTAGCAAGCATTATAAAATTCGAGTAATTCTAATCAATTTACGCATATTTTAAAAATTTCATATGGACAATAACAATTTGCAATCTATTATATCCTAATTAAAACTATGATTCTTAAATATAGGCCACCCAAATAACCCCAACCAACCCAACCAACATAAATTTCATCATTTGAGTTTAGAATTTTAGTTGGTGGCAGACGGCGCGAAAATATGTCAAACCATAACCTACAATCTGATATCCCGCCCTTTGTAGGCGTTGTCACATAAATACGGGAATACAAAGTTGTGAATGTTCAGTTTTATTTATCTACGACACTCTCTAAGGTAAAAATGGTTTCAACAGAAGAGACTGAAGATATAACTCTCATTAATTTCCGACAACTAACGGATAAATTAAATTTGGAGCAGAATGTTTGTACCCAGGCCTGGAATAGTTATCAACAAATTCGACCTAAATTCGACTTGGAGGTACGTCCGTATTCAATTGAAATTTCATGTGAGCATGAAAATAACTTAAATTTGTAGGGGGATGAGTTGCACTGGCTTGGATGTGCAATATTTGTAGCTTGTCGTAACACAACAACACCAACAATAGGCCAGTCAGTTTTAGAGGGAAACTGTATCAGTTTGACAAGCCTTTTGCGACATAGCAACTTGAGGTAAGTTTTAAAAGATTCATGCACATTAGTATTTATTATTCTAATTGTATTTTTAGCTTGATGCAATTTTTTAATAAAATAAAGCGTTGGGCTGAAATGACTAAAATGAATGAAGAGTTTCATAAAAAGATCGAAACCTTGCAGAGCAAGGTTGCTGTTGCTTTCAATATTTTTCAGAAGTATTCACCTATTTTTAAAGAAATTTTTAATCCTTTTACGGATACAGATTCAAAGCAACACAGAAATCGAAGGCAAAGGTAATATGTTTGGAATTACATCTTTGTAGTTGTATTAGCTCATAATATACGTTTTGACTTTTAGGCCACCTCCATGCACAACTATGCAACTGTTTGATTTCTGTTGGCTTTTATTTATTACAAGTAAAAGTGAAGATGATTCATATAGTAAAGATCTTGTGATGTCACATCATTTACTACATGCGTGCTGTGATTTAGTATTCCAGAATGCTTTCTTTGATGAAAGGAAAGATTTGTTGAATCCCAATTTCCCGTGTAAGTATTCATTTGTAATATAATATTATAAATTTATTAAATTTATGTTGCCATGTGTTTTATTTATTAGTACATGTATTAAATCTTGTGAATAATGCTATGGAAACAAAACAGAAAAGCTGTGCTCAAATTGTACAGGGGAAAGTACTGCCAGAGAAAAAGTAATAACAGACTTTTCCTTCATAGATTGCATGAAAAAAAAATGATTGGAAGTGAAGTCTTTGCAGATTGAAAATCAAAGTCATCTAGAACCTTAAGTTTTGGAGAAAATGCAGTCTTCACAGGATTACAGAAATTATGTGTATTATAGCTGGCATGCGGTGGCTGTTATTATTATTTTTTTCTGTAACAATTTCCAGCTCAGAACTGAGATGACTAGTGTTAATATATAGAAGTAACAAAAGTGTGTTATGAGACAAAAATATCTGAATCTATATTTCTTATCTAGGTAACAATACTAACAAGTTGACTTCTTTCTTCTGAAAATACTGTATAGTACCTTTTCTTCCCCATTTTGTTAGTCATTGTTGATAGCCTAGATCAGCTGATTACTATTGAAGATCCTGTAAATGTGGAAATTGCTTTTCTATGACAAATTCACAGGTGCATAAACAAAATGCGATTTTAAGTTGTGTACTATCAAGCTACACGTTTCAAGTACTTATAGCCTGTTTTTTTTTTTTTTTTTGTAAATCTTTAGTCAATTGTAATCAAGTCATTTTTTTCACAACTAAATCGGTCACTCAAATTAATTAATTTATTAAGCAAATGAAAATTACCAAAACTGAGATAATTCCAAACTTGTTGGTTTTAGGGGCAAGATTTATTACAGTGCAGGGCATTTTTAGCAGCACAAGTTAATAATTAAAAAAGTAGGTCATTTTATTTCAGATCAGGAAGTTTAATGTTTATCAGTGTTGAGCCGGTGAAACTGGACAAAATCTAAAATTATTTTAAATTGACAGCGCCTACCACGAAATTAATAATCGCAATGGTTATCACATTTCGATATTCCTTTAATCGAATCTCGTCATGACTTGGACACAGTACAATTTTGCATTAGTTTATCTGTTATAGAACGTATGTTTTCTGTTTTGTTTTCTATGTCTACTAATGTATATATTAGTGATAAATTGTTTTTTAAGGTCTACCCAGAGAATGGTCAAATCCTGGTTATATTGTGCCGGAGGAAGCTCCATGTATAATTTCATCGTTTTATAAAGAAGACGTGAAAGATGCAATATATGTGAAAAAGTACAAATTTCCCGACATAATTAGAGGATTATTCGAAAAACGTATTCTCCAAGGCAATAGCGCTGATTTTACCGGTCTATTGAATCCAGCGGTTTTTGATAGTAACTACAATGCGTTGAAAAAGCGTTATGAAACTCATCTTTTAAATAAAGGGGATTTTGACGAAAGAATACTTTTAGGTACACTTTATACTTTTAAAATAATTTTAATACATATTGAATGATATTTAATATGCATAAATTTTACAGCTGAGTACAGACGACAAAAAAAATTAAAAGAACAAGCGTCACTAGGTAACAGTTATATTATTACTCCGTGTTCTAAGTTTATTAACATGCCTTCTATTGCAGCAGAACATCCGGATTCTGCTCATTCTCTTGAGGTATCTATAGTCATAAAATTTAATAATAAAGGTAGATCACAACTTAATTCTTTTTAGGGCTCACGTCAAGCTCCCGTTACACCGTTAACTGGAAGGAGATTTCTCGGACCTAAGAGAATATCAGACACAAACTCTTCTATAGCCCACAATATAATGAGTTTACAAAATCTTGTGGCAAATAGAGCACCAAATCCTAGTGAAGAATTGTGCACAATATTCAAGTAGAAGTACCAAAATCCAATTTATGCGCCCATTAATTTATATATATTTTTTTAGACATTGTAAGATAGATCCCGCTGAATCGATACGAAATATCTTCTCGCAACTACAAAGAAAATATTGTGAAAAAAGTTCTCAGTTGAGCGACATTAATACAACTGAGGTTAATCACAGAGCCCTTTTAGCATTAAAATTAGTGTATAAGTTTTTAGAGCATATACTGAAGAGTGAACGGAAAAGAAATCCTGATATTTCGGTAATGCAACAGTTTTTTTTTGGTTTAAAAATGTTTATATGTCGTATGTTTATTTTCAGTTTTTAATGCAGAAGGACAGTTTTTTTAACAGTTTGTATGCATGTAGTTTGGAGATTGTTGAGTATTCACATAATACTCATAATTCACTACGAGAGTTTCCGTGGGTATTATCTGCGTTAGAATTGACTGTTTATGATTTCGTCAAAGTCATAGAAATTACTATCCGCTCAGATGACCAACTGCCGAGATATATCATCAAACACTTAAGTTGGGTATGTTTTCCTTCGATACATAATTTTGGTTACTTAATGTTTTTTTTTCATTTTTAATAAACTTATTTAAAAAGAATTCACAACTTAGTAGAATATATTTATAATGTATATTAGAGCGCATACGAGTTAAGAGAAATAGGAAATTTTACTGTGGAATATTTGTTATCAATTAAGGAGAGCAATAAGCTTTATTCTGAGGCCACTACTTAGGTTTGGTATGCTGCTGTCCAAAATACAACTTTGTTATTTTAATAGATTAGTTTCATGCCTCATACAATTGAGTTCGAATCCTTTGAGCATTTCATATCAAGTTAGTATTAGTTATTTTAATTTTTACTTAAAACATTCAAGTAGTGTGCAGTAAATTTTGAAAGAATCGATAAATTAGAGTGTCAAACCATCATCTAGAAAGAGTTAAGTAGTAACTAAAATTTAACTGAAGAATACAATTTTAAATTACAAGCTGTTCTGCCAGAGAAAGTTAAGGAAACAAAGTAGGGCATGTTAGCATATTAACAAAACTAGCAAGAAAGGGTTTGAATTTTTGGAACGCCCGCTTTATTCTCCAGATTTAGCTCTTGTTTCAACTTGATAAATATTGGTAAATTAAGAGAAATTCACAGTATAGCCATCTGTGGCTGTGCCTATGGTTCAAAGTTTAAAACAGAAAAAAGAATACTTTAGAAATATCGAGAGTATAGTTTCTTTACGTAAAAAAATCGGTCGTAGGTACCCATATACTTTTCTGTTTTTCTTCTTATGCCGGTAACAAATTAACATATCAATCTCAGAATCAGATTCAGTTGAATCGGACATATTTGTAGTTTGTAATAACTAAAGTGTAACTAAAGTCCGTGATGGTACAATAGAATATAGCGTTCACAAGGTATAGTACCTCCAGCGTACTATTTTATTGAACGAATTAATGAATATTTTGACATGGAGTCATGGAGTATGAGACTGTGGAAGTGAACATATAGCGTTGCATTTTTCTTTTAGTCGTGTTGATAAAAAAAGTACGAGTCTATTGTAGCTTGTCAAAGTCTGACTTCTTTTTTTTACATTTTCGTAATGAGACGTCCTATTCAAAAGTCTCTTAGTATCAAATTTAAAGACACCTACAGTTTAAAATAATATGTGATTAACAATATAGTATTAGAAAACATTTATTTTTTAAGGTAGAAGAACACATATTAGAAACTTTAATGTGGGATGAAAACAGCGCTCTATGGAGAGCTATCACTCAGTCTGGAGAAGATATTCCAAAATTCGAAGACATCGCCCTACCTGGTTACATGAAATATGGAAGTACCCAAAATGATATAAAACCTGCAGTAAATAATACAAGTATGTTTTTGAACTTTTTATTATTGAACGCCGTCATAAAATCTCAAATTGCAGGTGCAGATTCTCCAGGACCATCTGCCACGGAAACTTTCCAATCTCCGAATGTTAACACTAATAGTGCGAATGTTATTAGTTCGCAAGTGAAGAAAAATTTATTCCCGACGATTAAACCGGGCCAATCTGTGTTACAGAATAGTAAACCTACACATTTAAGTATGTGAAATACAACAACAAACATTAAGCACTTACATTTTTGTATATTGAAATTCTTGGACTCTATTAAATTACTAATTAATTGAAATTTCATTTCCAGTGGTAACAGATGAAGACGGTAATAGAAAGTTTGTGAAGATTGTAGATTCTCCTAATTCTGAACAAATTGTAGCAACTCCGTCACCAGTACCAGATGCTAAACCCAAAAAAGGCGGATCTCTTTGTATAATATTTAGAAAAGTATTTATTCTCCCTGTACGCACTGAATTTGTTATTGTAATTTATAATCTCATTTTTAGTTTTATAATTTAGCTGGAGTAAGAATGGACCATCTTTGCTCTAAACTAGGGATAACTGCGATGGACTTGCAGTGTAAAATATGGACAGTGTTTGAATACTCCGTAAGGTACACTGATCTCATGCGAAACAGACATTTAGATCAATTATTGATGTGTGCTGTGTACGTAATCTGTAAGGTTACAGGAAAGACGTACCAATTTACCGATATCATGAAGCAATATCGGGAACAGCCTCAAGCTAATAGTGATATCTATAGAAGCGTCTTAATCAAAGGTAACCTTTAGTTTTGCACTAAAATTAAGTTGTTAATGTATAGATTGCGTGTACAATGTGTTAATAAATCCAAACATAAAAGAATTATTTTTTTAGAAGATGCAACGCCAAATAGATCGGATTTAATTCAGTTTTATAATAAAGTATATGTCACTAAAATTCAGGAATTTGCACTGAAATTTTCTAATCAGGTATGTTATTCTACGTATTTCGCAGCGTTATGGTATGATAGGTTTCATTATATTTGCAGACTACAAATTTACATCTAAGTCCATTACCTGTTGTAAAACCATTAATTGCCTCACCAAAGACGGAAATACAAAAGAATATATTTATTAAGCCTTATGACAGTCCAACAAAAGCATTCAATACAGGACGAGTTATGCATTACTGCTTTAATCGAAGTACATCCGAGGTAGGTATTAAAAGATCTGATTTGTTGTAATTGTTAACAGTAACACTTATAAGAGCAATGGTTAATTATTTTCTAACGCGGACGTTTATATCTGTATTGTTACGAATAATGCCATCTAGTGGCCGAGCAGTTGAATGCATTATCCGCGTATTCTGGTGACGTTCCAGAGAGGGCGCTCTGGAACGGTCTAGTGTAGAGTAGTGAATTCTAGAAGCTATATCTTACGTATATAAGGGCGTTAATTTCGTATGAGAGGACATTTTTGAACTAGCGCGTAATTAGAAAGGCCTCCCTGAAAATAAACACGAAACGTGTAATAAATAATTTGTCTTAGTTAAAATAAATAATTTTAGTTAGTGTTCTTCGTTACTAAGTAATTGTTATAATTGTTAAATAAATAAATATCTATCAAAACGTCATAAATATTTATCGGCTCTTTCGTTTTTGTTAACTGTTCCCTATACCTAACTTTGGTTTTAGAAGATATTTCACATTTGAAATAAAAAAATTTCTTTTTAAATTCTATGAATTAACAAGTTACACGCTGGGTAAGAAAAGAAAAAGTATACTTACATATCACGGATCTCTATAGAAGACCTACAGATGTGTGAAGTTGAACATCACAAGTTTGATATCAATATCTGCTCTAATATCAGACACTTACAAATCAGTTTTTCCCTGCAAATACTTTTTGTTACGATGTTATTTTTGTTTTTGTAGGATCTACGAGACATTAATAATACAATAAATACTAATGGTAAAAGGTTGTTGGAGAATTACGATACAGACTTAATATCAAAGAGACCAACAAATAAAAAAGTTGCCGCTTTAATAGAAGAAAGAAAGATACAAACGATGGATACAGAGTAGCCGTTATTGAATTTGTATATTATTTTAGATTTTGTGAATGTTTTTATGCAATATTTTAAAGATCATGACTTCAAATTTATTTCGAAATAGTAGTGTTTTATGATATTGAAAGTGATCGTGTTCGCAAAAAAAATAGGTGTTCTCATTTTTCTGATGATCCTCTGTGTAGTATGTATTATTTTCAATTGGTAGTGTGTTATATATAATTAATTCTATTTAAATAAAACTATTTTTAATACAACGTACGTTGTTGTCTAGTATGAGTAAACTTTAGTACCTGCAGTGTGAATTGAGACGGTCCTAAGATAGCTGATTTAATTAATTGCAACATTGGTATAATACAGGATAGTTACAATGTTGGATTGTAAGTGTGAAGTGTTCTTTGACAAGGGCATTGTAATAAGAATTCAAATTTTATGGCATTTATGATAAGGTCACACAAAAATGAGGAAAATGTCGCTATTATTTAAGTTTTAAATATTATTTTTCTAATGATTATTCATACATGTATGTATATTACCAATTTGGTTCTGACTCTTTTTTCAGACATTTATGCTACCTTAACGTGACCTGCCAGTGCATATCACTCAATTTAGAGTATAGTCCAAATGTATGTTGGTATGCACGAGCGCATAATTTTAAACTAGTTAGGCAAGCCTGAGTCATATACAGGGTGGCGCATTAGTGCGGAAGCTCGACATACCCGACATTATAAACGTTATTACAAAACTTTATTGAAAAAAAGTGGAGGTATTCTCAAGCTTCATATCTTAAAATTAGTTGTACATACAATATGCACGATGTTTTCTAACGACGTACCAGACCTCACTTATGGTTTTTAAATGCACCGCTATACTTTTTTGCATTCTTAAACTCTGCTTACTTTTACGAGCCTTTCCATATAGGGTTTGCTGGATCGATACCCAGTATTTTAAAAGTTATGAACATTTTTACGTCTAAAATAAGGTGTATTCAGAATATTAGTTCCGGTAAGAAAAAAATATATACGTATGACCTTGTTCGCACCATTACGTGGTTTGGCTATTCAAAACATAGTCCAATAACATAATTTCCAACTATACCGCCCCAAACGTTCAGAAGACCACCTACTTTATGCTATGTTTTGTATGATATGCGTACTGTCGACGGAATAATAATGGAAGTTGTGTTTATCCACGCTTGCATTTTTGCGAAATGTTGCTTCATCTCGAGACGTTCAACGAAATCTATCCGATCATAGATTTGTCGTTGAGCCCATCAGCAAAATCCAACAGTACGGGGAAAATCTTCGTTCAACAACTCGTGGTGTAATTGAAAGTGGTATGGCCGGTCAAAGCCGCCACATATTGGTCGGTTTTCTAAAAAACAAAATATTTAACACCAATTTATGCAATAACACAATTTTTAATTTAAAATATCTTCTAAGCCAGTTAGGTATAGAAAGAGCCGATAAATATCTATCGAGGCGTTATAAAAATATTGGGTGTTCCTCCATTTAAATTTAATGAGAAAATTAAGGGTCCGAGTTTGGTCTCACCTTGTATACAAGAAATATTCTTTTTGTTCAATTCTCGAACCACCAAAAATAGAAGACGTAGCCAAACCATGTAATTGTGCGAAATAACTTATAATAACTTTTGAAATACTTGGTATAGATTCAGCAAACCCTATATGAAAAGGCTCGTAAAAGTAGGCAGATTTAAAAAATGGAAAAAAGTATACTATTCCCTAAAAAAACCATAAGTTACGTCTGGCAGGCCGTTAGAAAACACGCATGTATATGTGCAACTAATTTTAAGATATGAAGCTTAAGAGTACACTTTTTTCAGTATGTTTTTAATGACTTATAATGTCGGATATATCGCGCTTCCACGCACTAATGCGCCAGTCTATTTGGTTCAAGATCTTTACAAAATTAATTACAGACACGTGTAGAGTATTGTATGGAAAAAATTGAGAGCTTGGTGTGTTTTTTCATTGTAAATTATGTATTTATCCACATTGTACTAAGATGGCCCTACTGTAACGACTATTCGTATAATGCCAATTCTGAATCATACTATTAATATCCTGTTTCGCGGAATTTCTGTAATTCTGGCACAGTTTTCTATGGAAGATGAAACGTGAACATCTTTAAATTCTGAATCTACGTGCCTTAATTGCCCGTTCATCCCTTTATTGTTAGCAGTATTTGCAAAAGTAGGCAAGCGACAAACATATCAATAGACAAGAACGGTGAGGTGCCCCTCTATAGCGCTCCTTTTCTAGTGCGTTTCGTATTCTATAATTACAAACACTCCTTGCTTTTGTACTATCTACCTACCGCTTTCAACGAAAATATTGAATATATAGACCAGTACCCCGTACGTATGGACGAAATTTGCTTTGCGATAAAACCGATAATTAATATAATTATCAATTATATTTAATTGCCCGTTCATCCCTTTATTGTTGTGAAGATCACTTCGATGTAAGTCCATATACAATTGCTTTACACTTTAATGTATTTTTCAATTACAAATGTAATATTTGTTAACCGTCCATAGGCGGGTCTATTGGTCTAACGTTAGGTCCACCTAAAGCTAATTTTTGATATTATTTGTTAAGCTATAATAAAATCAACATGCACTGTTACACATGTTTAGTTATACATAATTTGCTGACATTAAGAATGTTTTATAAATAAAATTCAATGTATTCGTTCGTAATTTCGAAAGCATAGATAGAGAGAATTCAATGGATTACCTACTACTTATTTTTGGTTACTGAAACTTTTCAGGAGGAAAAAAGAAAAACCTTTGCGACATTGTTCAGAAATATATTTTTATTACGATAACAAAATTGGTGAGTATCTGAGTACATTTGCTTGTGCAATTTTTTGGAAACACGTCTGTCCAGCGGAGCTAACAAACGACACGGTCTCATTTACTCATCATATACCGAGAAACTACTTAAGATCGTTGTCGTTATGCGAATTATGCCAGTAAATGTAAAATCAACTGTTTTGAAATGTCACAGAGGCACAGACCGATATTCTAATCAGATTTTGAAATATAATCAAATAAAGGCGGTATAGGTCCACTGAACCTATACGTGACTAATGGAGGGATAATAAAAATTACGTAGGTACTTTAATTGTCTTAATAGTTATTTACGATACAAGTGTTAAACGTGCGATTTTATTTCACGTGTAAAAGTTTGCGACACGAGCGTTAGCGAGGGTAGTTGGCAGTACGCTTAAGTAGGTGGGTCATTTGTTTTTATGGGTACCGTTATGATGCTCAGTGTCGAGAAATGCAAATCATGTGTTGCGATATTTATGGTCTGTCTATAATGGTGCATTAGTGGTTCTCGTCTATTACGGTATTTCGAGCAAGCGTAGAGTAGTGAAACTTAAGAATTGTGCCGCCCTGTATAGTAGGGAAACTTAATGATTATCGTCGCCCTGTATTAAGGTAGGGTTAATATATATTTTTCACCACTACCCAGGAATATAGAAACAGGTATGCCGACGCGCATCTTCTGCATACGTCATTGCGAAGCATTCATTGTAAAATACAAATCCCGCCTACAAAACCAACGATTTTAACCTTGCTTGAAATAAATTTCAAATGTAATTTCTTTCGCACTGACGTCATACGCGGCTTAGACGATATTTAGTTTTGAAACGAGCATACCTACCTCTATCTGTGTATCCTGCTACTACCCGATATTGTAATTGAAGGGACATAAGTTGAATCAAGTTGAACTTACCGCTTGTGTACTTCGTTGCCGTTGGCAACGGGATGAAATATTCATGTTCTCCCTAGGGACGTCAAGTTATCACAGAAACCAACAGAAACTTTGACAAATATGTATGTATATTATTATTGGTTTACATAGTTATGCCTGTGCTGATTGAATTTGACAGATACAGAATATATACGCAAACGTCAAAGTTTACAATAAAATCATCTTTTTATATAATTTTGTGCCGATTGTGGGAAAAATTTTGTGTCACAGTAAACTTTTAAACATTCTCGACAGCAAACCTTACTTACGTCCACTTGTGACATAACGTGGACATAACCACTAACTATGTCGCCATGTTTAGTGTATTTGTTTGATTTGATTTGTGTAATTGAAATCAAGTAAACGAGTTATTGGTTATATACAGTATACAGGTGGTTGTTGACCGTTTTGCTGTGTTAATTCGCTGCGTTGTGTAAGAACTCGTTTAAACCGTAGACTTAACTTTCGGTTGATGTAATAGCTTTTAAGATACTGCTTTGGAGGTGATTCTAGATTTGTTCGGTTGTCTAGTGAATTCATGCTATTCATACTTGCGCGTTCATTAGAGCCATTACGTAAGTAAGATAATTTTCGCAATTGAAATCGTTCTAACCTTCTATTGCGTAATTACAGCCAAATAGGTATATACATACGAATTGTTAAGTTTACCAATATTTCGTTCATTGAAGTTTTGCCTAACCTTAAAATTACCGATATAGTGGGGAAGCCAGTGGCGGATTTACCATAAGGCCCGGGCCTAGGGCGACCAAGCGTGGCGAAAAATACACTATTCTAGGTTAAAAACGCGTGTTCGCTGGCTATACGCGTGACGGTGGCGACATAGTCGGGGCGGCTGATACTACACGGCCTAGGGTGGCCAAGACTATAAATCCGCCACTGGGGGAATCTAGAGTAGACAAATAGAGAAGTACATATATCGTCATCGGCGCAAAACAACAATTTTCGTCAGTCAAGTTTAGAAAAATAGGGGTGGAAGGGTATCAGCTGAAACCTCAGAAGCCTGCTATAAAATAGTAGCGTCGCTAATATTATTGTTGTGATTATCGTGGATTATCGTAGTTGTTGACGTTGTGGTTATTTTAATCTGTCACCTAAGACACGTTATCGTTACTATCGCTACCAGAAAAAGAAAATTGATTAATTTCCATTAGTTCACATTCACGAAACTTTTTGTTTCATTTTTACCATTTTAAGCAGCTTTATTTGTTGACCGACGCTACTGGTACATTTCGCTCGCGCAGCTAACGATGACGACATATGTACTTCTCTATTTGAGTCTACTCGGTAAGTCGAGAGACGCGTGACAAGCGGATCACGGTGAATAGGGAATAATCGCATTTTTTAGAATGTATTTTTTTAAAGGGATTAAGTAACATAATAATACGTGTATACATTCTTCTTCAAATAAAAATTATTTTGACAACAAAAAAAATCTTTCTTCGTTAGCGGTAAAATGAAGCTTTAAATATGGCCCGCGCTGTGACGTCATAACCTTGTTTACCGTTAGATACTAAAGGTTACGCTTATTTATCTTATACAAATCTCCTGTTAAGTACCGCAAACGCGGCAAACTATATACGAAAATGGACGTGAGAAGCCCTTATTTGTGGTACATTGCGCCGATGTGAACAAATACATTTATAAAAACACCAGAAAAAGTGTTTAGACACGTTCCTAAACATCCAAAATAAAGAAAGCTGTGGCTAAGAGCTGTAAGACGGGACCCTAAAGAAGTATCTGCAACATCATCCCTTTATTGTTGTGAAGAGTACTTCGCTGACAGCCCATATACAATTGCTTTACACTTTAATGAATTTTTCAATTACAAATGTAATATTTTTTGTTAACCCTCCATTACGCGCGTGTATTGGCGTAACGTGACTAGTCACGTTAGGTCTGGAGCTAATTTTTGATATTATCTGTTAAGCTATAATAAAATCAACTTGCAGTGTTACACATGTTTAGTTATACTTAATTTGCTTATTAAGAATGTTTTATAAATAAAAGTCAGTGTACTTACTCGTTCACTATTTTGAAAATATAGAGAGTATTCAATGGATTACTTACTACTTGTTTCTCTCTTTCTGGCTAAAAACATTTGACGACTTTTTACAGAAATATATTTTTATTACGATAAAAAAATTCGTGAGTACCTATCTGAGTCTACATTTGCATGTGATTTTTTTTGGAACGACGTCTGTCCAGCGGACCTAACGAACGATACGGTCTCATTTACTCATCAATTACCGAGAAACTAAGATCGTTGTCATTATGCGAATTATGCCAGTAAAATATACAATTGATTTTTACCTTTGTGCTTTAACACCCCTGATTTCACTGGACGTAGAATAAGGATTACCTTTGAAATATTTTGCAATCAAAAACACATCAACATGTGGTAAGTTATCTGATTGAGTTTGATGAATCCAATATCAACCATTTTTCACAAATCGTTTGTTATAAAAACCGCTACTTACAGTAGTAATTAGGATATAATTTGTATAAATATACAAATAACGCGAGTTTTTATTTATAAATATAACAGTATAGCATACGCATTCATGTGAATGCAAAGTAAACCGGTTTACAGGATTTGTACGTCACAAACGCGTTAGCCAATAGCGATGCGTTTTAAAATGAATCATGAATTTTGAATAATTAATGAAAATTAATTATTAATCTTTCTTAAAATATATATTGATTGACAAAGTGATTTTTCAAATATTCATTTGTTATTATAATGCTATCTAAAAAATATGTAACTAATAAATAATAACATGAACGCATCCCCTATTACCTTCAATGTACAGTTATGACCGGTCCGGCGCCCTTATATTTAATTTCTAACTAAGCTTGCGTTCACAGTGGTTCACAGTGCAGCGATGACGTGGAGACTAGAGAAGCGGAAAGCCACGGAAACAATACTGCACAGCTCTAAACCATTCAACCCCTTCCCAAATCGACTCAAGCACTATGAACGGTATCTCCTGATAGAGGTTATTGTTTTTGTCGCTACTCTATTCGCGTACCTAGTCTTTCGCTTTGTCGCTGTGAACGTAACCTAACCCACAGCCCATCACAGCGCTTAGGTCGGATTCACAATTAACGGGAACGTGAACGCAAATATGAACGTTAACTATACTGCGTGAATGGGAACGTCAGGTACCGTGCACAATTAATCGGCTTTGCTTACGATATTTTGACATACCTACATAAAACTACTGTGCACTCGCGAACGTAGGGAAGCACAACAGGCACCAGGTCGCTGACGAACCAAAATTCCCGTGGCACCGACGCCGACGCCCAATTCAATTCTTGATTCGACGGAAAACAAAATGTGCCTCTACTCGGCAACCCACCGATTCCTTGCGTTGACTTTCTGGTAGCGTGTGCGGCGGTGCCTGGTTGTGAGTGGAAGCCGCTGCAACGCACGGCGCGGCTGCTGTCAACCCTCTACCAAACGCCCTCGTACAGTTCGCGTAATAAGTGCGCCTTCCCTTCCTGCTGGCCAGACGGCTCCAAGTTGTCTTGAGGACGATGTAGGCGACGTTATAGCGCTGAGCAGAGGGGCGTACTCCTCGCGTGCTGTGATCGCGCGGGGCCGTCCCGCTCGCGGCTTAAGGTGCATATGTCCTACCACAGTCCATTCTCGCCATGCCCGAGAGGGCGCGCGATCTCACGGAAGGATACACTCGCCATGTGCATCCTTACGATGATTCCTCGCTCAAACTGGCTCAAGTAGCGCGATCGATTCGCCATTATGCAGGGAATACCAAAAACAACTACAACATACTGAACCTTCTCACCACACTAAAAACGACCGGTTTCTGCCACCCCCTTCGTTCTCCATGGCATGACATGTTCATGATGCCTGTGCTCGTCAATTATTTGCAGCAGTTTATTTACATAGGAACATTAAAAGTAAAAAACAGTTTGCGCTCAAGCGTTTGTAATAATTAGCTATGCTAATACGTCACCTTGAAAATGTTTACAGTTAGCCATCATATGCGTAATATAAGTATTTAACACCAATTCCACAATGCCAGAAGTATAAGGTTATCATGAAGTAAGGGATATAGTTTGAATTACTATAACTTAAAGAAATTAAGTTAATAAAAAATAAATGAAACCTAATTGTTTAAGAAATGGGGTTTTACTGTGTCTATGGGAAACGCCACTGGATTACGAAGATTTCGCGCGAAAATGGAATTGAGAAGAGGACCTGTCAAATGAAAGCGTACCGCAATTTGATACAACAATTTGAAAGAACAGGATATGTGACTCACATACAGACAGATCAAGTAAACCAAGAATTAGTCATGTCCTAGTTGCAGACGTTCTTCATGAAAATCAGGACATAGCCAGAAGCAATTTACTAGTAATCAGCAGTGCAAATGCCATATCCAAGCGATTGCAAGTGCCGTATGCCACGATTGGAAAATTTTACGCAAAATTCTAAAAATGTATCCATGTAAACTGAAAATACTGTTTGAACTAAAGGAGGCAGACTTGGCTACTATGTACTATTTTTCCTTGCGAGTAATGGCTCAGGTGGAAATTGAACTCAAGTTCAAGATGGCGCCGAGAGTAAACGCGTTATGTGTAAAGTGTCACCAAAAATTAGAAAATGATAGTGACAAAGTTCTACACTGCAGTGGAGGTTGTAGTAATTATTTACATCATACTTGTAGTGTCTTTAAGCCCACGGAACTAAAAATATTTGAAACATATAGCAAGAATGTTAAGTGGTTCTGTGATACATGTGGAACATCTAAGAGTGGTGGTACTGTAAGTGATTTACAATCTGAAATAATGGAAATAAAGAAAAAAATTGACGAATTAATGATGAAGTTTAATGAACAAAGTGAAAATTTAAAGCAACACAATAATTTAAACTATAACCTACAAACAAAACAAGTAGTGCAATCGCAAACCGATTCTGTAAGTGGCCCCAGGACAAGATCGAAAGTATCGTCAGAGGTCGCCAATAACACGGTAAAATCGTACTCCGACGTATTGAGTAGATCTTCGGATAAGAAAGAAGATAAAAAAAACACCAAACAACACCAAAAACAGTGATGCTTCAAAAAACACGGAAAAACGTACCAAAGAAACAGGTAATAGAAAAATCGAGGAATCTCCTAAACAAACCATCAACAACAACTCAAAAAACGTAAACAAAAGAAGAACTGTTCGAGGAAGCAGAAATAATACTGTAATTACAGCAGCTGAGAATAGAAAGTGGGTGTTTCTTTCTCAATTGAAACATACAACCACTGCAGAAGATGTTGAAAGTTATTTGCGGCAAAATGACGTAGATATTATTGCTTGTGACAAACTTAAAATAAGAAATACAAATATTGCTGCTTTCAAAATAGCTGTAAAAGAAGAGATTTATGAAGATATGTTTAGCGCCGAACTATGGCCATGTAATGCAATTATAAGACCGTATAGACAACAAAATTTTCGCACAAGAACGCTGGAACAACGGATCCCATAACAACAAAAACAAAAGCTTCAAAATATGCATTTACTTTATTGCATCAAAACATGCAAAGCATAAGAAACAAGTCAGACGAATTACTAATATTTATTGAAGAACAAGAACTGGAAATAGACGTGATAGCTATAACAGAACATTGGTTAAAATCGTATGAAATGGTGTCACTTGAAGGCTATGAGCTCGCATCCATGTTCTCCAGAACATCGAATCTTCATGGAGGCTCCTGCATAATGGTGAAGGAGGGAAATGAATATGTTGAGTTGGAATATCTGAAAAACAAGAGCATAGAAATGACATTAGAATGCAGCGCGATTAAATTAAATAAATTAAAAATTATAGTCATTAATATATACCGACCTCCCAATGGTAACCTAGAAGAGTTTTTTATTGGTTTGGATGATATATTGAAAGATACTCCAGATACTTATCGAATATTTCTTTGTGGAGACTTCAACATAAACTTTGCTAATTTAGAATGTGTCAATACAAAAAAAATTATTGATATAACAAAATCATACAACTTGGAACAAACAGTCAGAGTACCCACAAGAATAACTGTAAATTCCAGCACTATAGTTGATAATATATTTACAAATGCTGAAGAATATAAAATAGCTGTAGTAACATCGGCGTTGGCAGACCACTTCGCTCAACAAATATCAATACCGAACAATTACTCAACACGAGAATCCTTAAAAGCTCGGAAAATAATTTTTACCCATAACAATCTTATCCAGTTGAGACATGCTTTGGAAAAAACTGACTGGTCGCCCGTAGTAAATTGTGATGACGCAGATAAATGCAGTGAAACCTTTGTACAGATATTGCAGGATAACGTTAGGAATAACTCACAGATAAAAGTCCTTGGACTACAAAACAAAAGAAAACATTGGCTTACAGATGAAATAAGAACAATGTCAAGAATAAAGAGACAGCTATATGAAGGAAAACTGCAACAAAAAGTGGACGAAACGGCTTATAGATCTTTCTGCCATAAACTGAAGCAAAAAGTGGAGGAAGCAAAGAAAAGTGCATATTCACATTACATAATAAATTCTCACAACAAGGTAAAATCCACTTGGAATATCATAAATGAAATAAGAGGCGGCAGGAAGAATAAGTCTGTGGATATAGCGGATTTTAAAGTAAGTCATGAGGATAGCACGGATATTCTATCAGATTTTAACAACTACCTCATTAATGTTGGTCTTACAAGGGGAACCTGCACAATAAATGATACAATCGGGCAATGTGTAAAACACGTGGCTGAGACATTTTCATTGTTTTTGACTGATCCTGCAGAGGTGTCTGCGGCCATACATTCTCTGAATGATACATCAGCTGTTGGGCAGGATGAGATACCTGTAAAGGTTTTGAAATTTTGCTCAGATATACTATCGATACCACTTGCGCACGTTATTAATGCTTCTTTTACGGCAGGAACATTTCCAGGACATATGAAATATACTGTTATAAAACCAATATATAAAAAAGGAGATACTTCTAATTTTCAAAATTATCGCCCAATTGCTCTTATTTCAAACATATCGAAAATCGTAGAAAAATTAGTATTTGTCCGCATATTGCGTTTTGTGGATGTACATAATATATTGAGTAATTCACAAAATGGATACATTAAAGGCAGATCAACTATACGTGGAATTTTTCAGTTTCTGGAAGAAGTAATCGGTGGCATGAGTTCCAAGGACTGCGCAAGTGCTATCTTTATTGATTTATCCAAAGCATTTGACCGAGTAAATCACAAAATACTATTGACTAAACTGGAAATTATGGGTATTAGAGGCATTGCCTACGACTGGCTCAAGTCATATTTAATAAACAGAAAACAATGTATCCAGCTTGATGACTCTCAAGGCAGACAATATAGATCGGAGTGGGGTGAAAATTCTTATGGCGTACCTCAAGGCTCTATTTTGGGTCCTCTATTGTTCTTATTATACGTGAACGATATGCCAGAGGTTGTCCAATGTCAGATGGTTTTATATGCGGATGATGCTTCTTGTGTAATAAAAACAAAGTCGCTTAGTAAAAATATTGATGAAGTCATAAATACCATAAACAATCTCAACAAATGGATTGACAGTCATGGCCTTGAATTAAATATTTCAAAAACGCAACTTATGCTTTTTAACAACAGCGTGCAAGATGTGGAGATTCGATGTATGAGGAATGTACTCACCTGGTCCGAAGAAGTTTCTTTCCTGGGAATGACACTTGATCCCGCTCTGTCTTGGAATCGTCACGTTGATCATCTTGCTTCAAAACTGGCTAGTTTTTGTTACAGTCTGCGTGTAATAGCAAAGTGTGTTAGTGCTGAAGCTGCTCTAAGTGCTTACAACGCATACGTAAACTCTAGACTACGGTATGGCGTCATTTTTTGGGGCAACTGCGTAAATGTAGATCGTATTTTTAAGTTACAAAAGTCAAGCCTTAGAGCTATTTTCGATCTCAAAAGAAGAGACAGTTGTAAAGTGCACTTTAAGAATAACAATCTACTTACCTTACCATCTCTGTATATTTTGGAATGTGCATTATTTGTTAAACACAATTACAAAGACTTCTTTGAAAAATACGAATTAGTACACAGTCATAATACAAGAGGCACTTCACACAACATTTTGCTTCAACCAATGACACATTTAACAAAAATACAAAAAAATGTATTGCATCAATGTATTAAGATATATAATCATGTACCAGTTGCTATTAAAAGTTTACCCTATCACTTATATAAAAAAGAATTGAGACAACATCTAGTCAGTAATGTACTCTACAATGCTAGTGACTTTTTCAATTTATGAGTTTGTCTTTTTTATGTGTGTATACTCTGTGGCGTATTTATACATGAATTTTTTCAAACCTATTTTATTTATTTATTTATTGGACGTATTTTATACTTGTTGTATTATAGAATGAAATATATTATTATTGTTATTATTATTATTATTAATGATTATACCGTATTTTATGGACAGATGAGGCGCTATTTTACTCTGAATGGTGGGAGTCAATACTCAAAACTATAGCATCTGTTATGTAGAAAATTCAGAAGAAAACGCCTAAGAAGGTCTTCATGACAAAAAAAATCACCGTTTGGTGCGGTTTTACAGCTGATTTTGCCATTGGTCCGTATTTCTACAAGGAAATGCAGAATGGAGAAGCCGTATCTGTAACTGTAAACGGTGAACGAAATTTTTGCAAAGTTTAAGAAATTATGTTATTCCACAATTGCAACATGAGCACCACGGAATTGATAACCTCATTTTTATGCAGGATGGAGCAACCCCGCACATTTTTCGACCAGTCAAAGAATTGTTAACCAACAAGTTATGTATGTGTGTAATTAAGTTACGAGTAATTAAGGTCACACTGATTCTAGAAGTTAGTCGGTGCCTCTGATTTGTTGACGTAAATTACATTGTACGGAAGTTTGAATTATTAATGTGTAGTACACATTAATAATTCATTTTTTAAACTAGAAAATGTGTAGTTATTTCAAAAAGCAATAAAATAATTGGATCATGATATGTAACCATCGAATTGTTATCAAGTTTCTATACAAGGCTATTGTTCAAATGTATTGGTCTTTGAATTCATAATAAATTTAATTCGACATTAAATTGAAACCATCATTTCCAGAAAATTTGTTATTGTATAGTGTGAAAGGCAGTCTTATTGTGTATTATTCGAAGAAAAAGTTTGGCCGCAGTATGATCACTTTATTTAGAAATAAAGAATGAAAAATTTACATTCTTGCTGGAGGAAAGATTACCGTATGTTTCCAATATGCAAGCCATACGGCAAATTTTCTATGTTTTGAAAAAATACTATTCGGCTAACATACCTAAATTGTCTGAGAAACATAGAAATAGTTCACTTGCTGAATTTCTTATAAGTATAAATATTCGTATCACGAATATTTGTTGCTTTACCTAATATGTAGTACAGACATCTTATAGATATTGTCGACAGTAATTTTTTATTCATATGTCTTCAAAGTTCAAGAGATCTGAAACTTGGCACAGTTTTTTGACGTAATTTTTACAAATATCATAGTAGCTTTATGTAACTTAATTTCCTTGTCGTTTTCGTCTATCTTTATCTGTAACCGACATAGGTGGCGTAAACTCATTTACATAATATAGTTCTAACTTGTGGAATTCATTTTTTCTGCAAGCTTCTAAGGTTTATTTATCCTAACCAATAAGTACTTAACGTCTGGAGCTTCTGCGATAAATTGCTTTATTTCATTGGTAGAAAATGTTTTGGACTTTTTGGGTTAACAACCTGCAGACTTTCTTTTCAATAACGCATGCAGCTTACAATACTATAATATGCCTTGAATAAAGTGTTCGTAAATTTGAAAAGTTTATTTTTTTATGCAACCCATCAAAATAGCTGCTAATTAGAGTAAAATTTTTCCTTCTTTTGTGCCATTTGATAGTAATAAATTGTTTGTGGTGGCTATTGAAGCTGGTTCCATAATTCCCGGTGGCGTCAAGTTTCCTATATTTATCATTTGTATTTTCAAAAAAATATATTTTAGCCGACTGAGTAGGCGAGTATTTTAAAATTCGTCATTTACCACTAAATTCACGTTATCTATATACATATTTAAACATTATTAATTTCATTTTCCCATAGTTTCTATCATTTTCCCACAGTTTCTAGTCAGGATTTTATGCAAAGTCTGTATATGTATTTGACGCATCAAGAACGTTAATTTATCGTCCTTATAATATTTATGAGAACACCATTGTAAGCAGTTGCATGAGTGCGTTTCAAATCCTTGATAATAATAATTACTACAATAATAATAGCTTTATTGTTGTAGTTAAAACAAACAAAACAATGTAGAATATATCATAAAATCGGTTTGTTAATTGAATTTTAGTGCACTTGAGTTTTCATTGACCTAAGAATAAAGAAATAAAAACATAATGATTACTTTAGGGACTTCACCTACAGTAACAGGCTATATGACCATAGTTTCAAAGATGATTGGATATTATTATTATTAAAACTGTCCCTGATATTGACAATATATATAATTATGGAAAGGTGGAGGTTACACAATTGTTTAATAATTTGCCAGAGGGTGGTTATTTGAAGTACTAACTCATATCATAATCTGCATGTTCTTAGTCAATAATTTTAAGCAGAAAAAAAATGGGAGTACAGTATGTTGTGTCTGTAGGAACCAATAATATGTAATACACTGGCTAACATTACTTTCTCTATTACTAACTCCACATGTACATGACATAACATCAGGTTATACATACTACTGCAGAGGTGCCAACGTCCGATACATAACACTACTTGCCTTCAAAACAAAAAGAAGCATGTATTAATCTATTATAACTACAATATCGTTATAAATTTAACCTACTTGGTGGCCTGATTGTTGGCTGGCAATAAGCTGAGCCGATTCGACAGGTCCACAACTATTGTCATCCGGTACTTTAGTGTCTTGCGAAAAACTACTTAGTTCTCTAGGGAATTGTTTCTTCTTTCTTTCATTGTAACTGTAGAATTTAGAAATTTTTATTTTGTTCTAGGTTGACGTTTCAGCATCATATCTGCCGGAGTATACCGTGTAACGCTGTTCAGAGTGATTCTATATTTAATATGACATCTTACAACGCTTGTGTCATGTTTATGGATGTTGAATCTTTATATTTCTCGAAAACCTGTTTAATGATACATTTTTTTACCGTAGCCACTTGTTTTTCTACTCTTCCGTTCGGACACGGGTGGAGAGGAGGGCTAAACGTACATTTGATGTTGTTAGCTTCGCAAAATTTCTTATACTCGGCACCGTGGAAGGGTGGGCCACTGTCAGACACGATTTATTCAGATATGCCAAAATAAGTGGAACTTTGGCGTAGCTTCTCGATCGTCTGTCCTGCTGTGGTACTCCTTTTCATTAAATATAGGTCCATCCATCGTGAATGCGCGTTTATTATGATTAAAAAAAATAAATATTTTTCTAGAAAATCAATGTGTAATCTTTCCCAGCTTCTCGAAGTTTTCGGCCACGAGGTTAAAGGGACCTGAGTCGCTTTGGGCTGATGAATAAGAGAAGTTTTGCAAGAGGTGCAATATTCTATATCCAAGTCAATTCCAGGCCAATAAACTTCGTTCCTAGCTAGCATTTTCATCCCCACAGCATTACCCGTTTTACTACCAGCCCTATATTCTAATTTGTAATCGTCCAACGACTACATGTGTATTCACTTCTGAATTCGGAGTGGTGCTAGATGTGGTATTTTCTTCTCGCGATTAAATATTCCCAGCAATGGTTTATGGTCGGTCACTAGTCTAAATGACCTACCGTACATGTATTTATGGAATTTTTGTACTGCAATATCAGTGCGAGTGTCTCTCGATGTAACTGGGTATAGTTTGCCTCTGTTTTGGTTAAGGTTATGCAAATGTTATAGGACGTTCTTCCCCATTTATGATATGAGAAATAACGGCCCGTATGGTGGTGCATTAGCTGCTACTATTATGTCAAAATCAGGGCGGTAAGTTGTCAACATGCGACTGTTTTTGATCATCTCCTTACTTGTCAGGAGTGCAGTTTCGCGCTCGTCAGTCCAATCAAACTATTCGTGCTTGTGTTCCAAGTCGTATAATGGTTTCAAGATATTGGATCCATCCTGTAAAAATCTACAATAATAATTTATAAGCCTTAAATAGGAACGTAGCTGACTTATATTAGTCGGACGGTCCTGACCCGGATAGAAAGTTACTTAAGTTGCTCAAAAGTGCATTGTAGTTGTGCGTCAAGTAGTCTGCGTGTACATATCTAACTTTTCTTTCTAATCCTCCTTCCTTCCCGTTTCTTTCCAACCTCCGAGACATAACATAATAGAGACGCGCTAATCAGAATTAAAAACATAGACGATTTGGATTATTGGAAAATTCGGATTACTGGGTCATCATAAAATAATTAAAAAACGCGTATTATACTGCTCTGTTCGCGTCAGTCTAGAGTGTGTGCAGTGTTCCTAATGCGCGTCCATTTTCTTCAACCCATTTTATACAAGTATTAAAACTGCTGATTGCTTCTTCATGTTTCACTTTGGGTTCATCGGTAACTGTTTCATTATTTGACACACTATCATCGCTATGTAGAGGTAAAAGGTGGTCATCTCCAGCGATCCATTAGTTAAGTTCAGTTTTGAAAACTGATTATCAGATGAAATTTGTTGCAACATCTTTCTGATTGCAGGAAGTTTTTGTTTCAGAAATTAGCTTTGCCTTCACTGCAATTAATGGAAGATCATTATCTAAATCATCTTCAGATTGTTGTTGGGGATATTAGGCGGATAGAAACGTATTTATTGCAGCATTTATTTGTTCAGTTGACACGTTCTCCTAAGAGCGAAAGAGAAGAAAGTCTATTCTTCAAATTATATTTTTAAGGGCGTTTGAAATTCCGTACTCGACAGCCAAAATGTGGACGAAAAGACTTTTTCGATAATAAAGTTTTGTTAGCTGTATGGAATTCGGATTACCAGACTCCTAAACGATTCGGATTGCAATATACCCAGTATGTGGCAGTGGGTCTTGAGCGCCGACAGATGAAAATCAAAGTAAAATAACAATGACAATATGTATTTCTGATAAATCGATTAGGAATGATGATAGCGCGAAGAAGGAACCTAAAACAGGTCGGGAGAGTAATCGAAGAGTAGCAACTGAAATGGCTAGCACACTGCAGGGGATAAATGAAAATAGATCATCGAAGCATCCATATTACGTTAGAGTATAGATGATGGGAAGAACAAGTATATAGAGTAACACGGAGTTTGCTACAGAACAGAAGAAAGGAAGAAAGCATTACTGTAATATCAAATGGAAGTGCATTACATCAAAATCCGACAGCTACTGCTATAAGAATTTGCTTAATCTTATTCCAAAATTATATTTCATAGTCAGATCATCGATCAATCTTATCATCGCTAATCCTTTGTCAGCACGTCCTCTGTTTAAATATCTTCCGATGATCTAGTATTATTCAATGTAATATAACCTGTCCATCTATTGCTAATAAACGTTGCTTATCCTATGGTAAATATTAATTAACTTATCCTATCGCTAGATCATCGGTCAATCATGTCGTCCACAATCTTATGCTTATTTTAGATTAATGTACACAGGCTCACATAAGTATACATACGGCATGGATTTCTTTGATAATTTAGAACATTCAGTTAAAAAATTAATTGTTCTTCTTTGAAGTTATTTATTTTACTTTTCAAATGCAACTAGAAAGTAAATTTCTCTTATTCCGTTTTTTTAAAAACAAATCTTACATTGTTTTTGAATTATGTATTTTAAATTGACTCACAAAAGAATACATACGGATGTCTTTGTGTAGATTTTTTATTATATTTTCAATGGAAAGCTTGTGCATCATTTTGCCATAAGTACAGTGATCAATGTGGTGTGGAGTAGGGTAATTGTTGCTATTAATTTCTGTCCATACAATTACAAAATGCCAAAAACTTCGGAAATCGCGGTAGACGTGCGTAAAATAGTGATTAATTTAAAATCAAAAGGCAAATCTCTCGCCAAAATTGCAGAAACCGTGAATTTATCGAAAGCTACGGTATAAACAATAATAAGAAATTTTAAAACCACCGGTAGCTACGAAAGTAAACCACGATCAGGACGGCCTAAGAAGATGAATGAACGAATGCGCAGGCATATTGTACATAAAATTAACGAAAATCCAAAACAAACGGCTGTGAAACTCGCAAAAGATGTCGGCAATGAATTGGAAATATCAGTTAATGCTGAAGCAGTTCGTCACTGTCTCAAAAGCAATAATATTCACTGCAGAGTAGCAAGAAAGAAACCATTTCTTAGAGACGTAATCATAATGAAACGCTTAACATACGCCCAAAAATATCAAAAGATTCATATAACCGATCCAACATTTTGGGAACGCGTAGTATTTACAGACGAATGTAAATTTAACATTTTTGGAGGTGATGGGTGTACAAAAGTTTGGCGGAAATCCAATACAAATCTCGATCCCCAAAATGTGGTATCCACTGTGAAACATGGCGGAGGTTCTGTCATAGTGTGGGGGTGTATGGCGGCAAATGGTGTTAGCATATTACGCTTTATCAACGGAATAATGGATAAGCATATGTACATAAGCATTTTACAGGATAGTTATCTTCCAAGCGTAGATAAACTGGGCCTGAAGGGTAAAGCAATATTATTACAAGATAATGATCCCAAACATTCTTCAGCTCTTGTGCGAGAATGGTTGCTGTATAATGTTAGGCAGAAGTTAGAACATCCTCCACAGTCACCTGATCTAAACGCTATAGAGCATTTATGGGATTATCTAAAAAAAGTTCGGAAGGTAACATCCATTTCCAGCCTTAATACCATCTTACTCGGAGAATGGGGGAAAATAACCCAAGAAATCACCAAAAATTGGCATTTTCTATGCCATCTCGGCTCTCTGCCGTGGTAGACGCCAAAGGAGGTCATACTTCTTATTAAAATTTATTTTTTGGTTCATTTTGTGTAAGTGTATGTATACTTATGTGACTCTATGTTAAAGTTGAAAGTCAGAAATTTTGTTATTTTTTTGTCTGTTATAGCGAAATATGCTGCTTTTTAATTTCTTTGTATCATATTATACAAAATCAATTATTTCCTAAAAAAAAATGTAGCTAATTCTTTATTTTATCTAAGAAATGCAAGAAATCGCTGCTGTATGTATGCTTATGTGAGCCTGTGTATGTAGTATTAATAAACTACAAAACAAGGTAGTCCCTTTTTGTGGAATACCATCCTCATGAACAAAATCGAACAGTTGGTTTTTTGCTTGTCTTATAACGATGAAAATATGTATATTGCATTATACATTTATATATAGGTATATACATTTATTACATAATAATAATGACGCTTGCAACATGCAATTACTTAGTTCTTCGATTAAAGTACTTTATAAATAAAATTAACGACAATTTGTATTATAGATTGAAATAAATTTTGTATACATACAAGTTTGTCAAACATATTTTATTTTTGTTGGCATTATCGAACTTTATTAGCGAGTTTTGCTTCTGCTCATACACATATTACCCCCTTGTCATTTTCTGTCATCCCCTTTCCACGTTGAAACTGTAATCCTTTCTTAACTTATGGGGCTGGATAGTGAGGCAAGTTCAGAGTAAAGGAAAATAGTGATTGATTAGTGGTGACATATTGTTAACAATTTAGTTAATTCGTTGCCTTATCGCATATCCTATGTTAGCAGTTATTGAAAAAGGAAGAAGTCATACCTTTGATTAAATTAAAAGTCAGCTGCTTTATTTTTACATTTTGTTGAGAGTAATCAATGATCAGTTTAAAAATTATCATTATACTGAAAAAAAAATTTTTTAGAGGATTGGTTGCAAAATTTAACATAATTTGACGTTTTATGACTACACATTTCAAATCTGTATACTTATACTTATTTACATAAGAAGATTAAATGTTTATTTGCGTTGGCCTAGTGGAAGTATCTTTTGGAAAGTCATATAATTTTTCTATTCATAATTTTCTAGTAATTTTTTCTTATGAAAACACTTATTAAGAGCAGCGCCGTTTCGTGTGGTGGATCGGAATGTGCACTTGCTGAGAGCGGTAAAACCAGAAACCGGAAAAAAGAGTCTGGGGCGTTTTATGATTCACATAGAAAAGTGAATGTTAACTTTTTGTCTAAAACTTTCGAATGGCGAAAAAGTCAATAGAAACTGGTTGGTTTACTCCCCAAAATGAAATTCTGTGTTTTGCTTTTGTTGCAAAGTGTTTGCTGTAACAAATAGGGAAATAAAATTAGTAATTGGTGGTTACTCAGACTGGCTACACGCACTAGTATATTTTTCAGCGCATCAGTAGTTCCTTCCACAAAGATTGTTTAAAAAAATGGTCCGTGTTGAAATTGACACTTGACCAAAGTTCTACAAGAGATAAGGAAGAGCAAAGTTTTTATGTTATGTCAAAGTGTGTGTATTAAAGCGTGTAATAAAAATATAGTTTGATTAAATTATAGTTTACTACCGCACATGTAACAAGGGCTAGAATAGAAAGAATGGTAGCTATTGTACAATATTTGGCAATATTTAGCTTTTCGGGTAAAACCTCCTAATTATTTGTTCCAAAAAATGGAAACTTTGTGAGACTGATGGGAATATGCTAATATGAAATGGAATTGGCTAATATGACGGGAAAGAATGCTGGGTTGCAGAAGGAAATTTTAGAATGGTTTACCATTTATAATCGTCATGAACAAACATTGTCCCAACCAGAGGGTGTGTAATAGAGCTTTAAAACGAATATTTGGAAAGTGTAAATTGTAAATAACTTCTCACTCCATATTGTTCTTAATAAAAAAACTGATGTACTTTTATTTCAACTACATATGTATATACATACAACATACTAATTAGATATGTCCTATAAGATGAGACAAGTTACCTGCACCAAAGAATTCCAAAAAAAGCATTGTAAAAGATAGAATAGATAAGCCTTATTCTCGATAAAATGTTCAATGCTGTTCTAAGCTTTTGCAGTTGGATTTCGTAAACAAACTTACAAATATATCGCTTATAATCGCACTACGTACCTATGTACTACAATTTTGATTTAGTGATTTAGCGCGAATTTATCGTTATTGCTTGCGCAATTGCAGAATGCTACATCGTTTGGTTTTGTGGCGATCTAGTGAATCATCTAATTTATTGACTTAATTATTACGAAATTTTTATCGGTGATGTTATCACGTTATATGTATTTATGGATTAGAATTTTATTGTATTACAGAACAAAAAACAATTTTCTAGAATTTCTATATAGTACCGAGATTTGACCGAAATAATGCTTTTTCAAGAAATCGATTGGCAAATTATAGTGTGAATTTGGGACTGCTTTGTAGATTTTGTACATTATTTGGCAATAATTCTAACCAAATTGTGTATTATGAAGAAAAGTTACTTCATGTTTGTTTTGATTCTTTATATCTGTATGTATTAATAATCACAACACTTGGCAATATGAAAATAATCTTATCGAAGCACTCATCTTAAATGTATTATCGAGGGCAAAAGTAATGACTCAAACTCCAATAAAACGCGTCTACTGTAGGCTTTCCGTCTTGAATCGTTAGGTAAACATAACCGGGCAATTGTAATGAGCCGTAGAGCCGCAGGGCAAAGGGTAGCGAGCATTTAAACCAAGCTAATTGTGAATATATTGAAAATAAATATGATAATACTGAATTCAGGTTAAACTTAGATAAATTAATAAAAGAAAAAAAGTGTATGATAAATTGGTCATCATTTTATCGTGAAAAATATTGTTCAATAATAATTACAAATATTATAAAATTAGAAACTTTAATATTATTTTCTAAGCGTTCGCTTAATGTTCTAATTGAAACAACTCAAACTATACAATATGTCTTAAAGATATACACATATACAGTAAAATCTCCTTTAACGGACACCTTACTTAAGCGGACATTTTTATACGAACACGTTGTGATAGCCCCGAATTTGTCTTATGGAATTTTCAAATAAATCACATTCTTTTGAAAGGACACTCACTTCCATATTGTGGAATTCAATTCGTTTTCTTGAAAAAATCTCTCTTGTGCGGACAGCGCACATCAAAATATACGAAGCGGGCTGCTAAATCGGTATGTGCAACCGCATTTGCGCGCACACTAGGTAGTTGATAGGGATTTCCCCGAGACTCCGAATTCATACAGTCGTGTGTTTCTGCATATACGTGACAATAAAAATGGCATCTAAACGAAATCATTTAACACTTAAGGAAAGGATTGAAATAGTGGAAGTGTACAAAAAGGAGAAACTGAGTATTCGTGAGATAGCTAAACGTTTTGGTAATGGCCAATATCGTAAAAAATAGAGACCATCTATTGAAAATGTGGCACTCCAATGTGAATGTTAATGACAAACGATGCTTTATTAATGTAGGCAGCGCTACGAGTGGTTTATCAAAGCAAGAAGTAAAGGAAATTCTCCAGTCAGGTAAGAATTTGTGATACTAAGGTAAGCTTCATTTTAATGTTCTCAAATTTAAACGGCCCATAGTGCAGAGTAAAACTAAACAAATTGTTGAGAGTGTAGACTATACCGGATTTAACGCATCTTTTGGATGGTTAGATAAGTTTCGAAAGCGCCATAATATAAGTTTCAAAGCTATTCAATGCCGACGAAACCGTTGTTATTATTTTTATTGTTTTTTTTTGTGTTTCTTGTTGTTTCCTTCGAATTGCTATTGACGATATTACTTTTATTAAAATATTTAAAATGTTGAATTACACAAAAGAGCAGTGTATTAGTATGATTAAATGGTATTACTCATATGGGAGTGTGGAAGAGGTTAGAGGGCGTTTTATCTTTTCCTTCCCAAATCGTCCCAGTCCTTGCTAACCAAACGATATTAAATACAGAAATCTACTGTGGCGACAAATTGTGCATGAATGGGAAGAAGTGAGCGAGTAATGTGGTCACATATTAATGGAGTGTATACCGTCAAGATTGTAAGAAGTAATTCAAAATAATGGCGGATGGACTCATTATTAACAAACATTGAAGTCCTTATTACAATATCGTTTAATATCCTGGATGTTTATACTTTCATTGTTATTTAATACATATCAAATAAATAAAAGTAATAAAAATATTGTTTTTTATTGTATAATTAAGATGCCTTTGCTTTAATTCTAGTTCCAGTTATTCTGCAAAACAACGGAGACACCTCTTAAAATAATTCAATATTGCTTTATTCGGAATATGTGACACGTCAAATAAATTTCTTTCTACGATAATATGGCAAATAATAGATGCATTCAATTTTGCACATTCGTAAATCCAGCGAAAATAGTAAAAAAATATATAAACGCAAAGACCGCACATCTATCTTTACATATTTAACGGAGCCAGTGAATACAATGAATTGTCTACTATCCACGCTACATATGTAGGCTCTACTTTATGCTTTTGATCGTACAATTAGAAAGTGTCGCTAGTGTACCTACAACTACTTGAAAATAATAACGTTAAAAAAATTAACGTTAAACTCCCTGAACCTGTCATTAGTACATGGGGTGACATAGTTTGACCACCTCCATCCCCCGATTTAGCGCCGAACGACTTCTTCTTCTGGGGTTGTTTAAAAGAGATAATCTTTAGACATCCCTACGAAAGGCCTTAAACTTTAGACGAGCTGCGCAATAAAATAGAACAGGCATACAACACCATTTCTGTTGAAATACTGGCTATGTAAGGAGAGAATTTTATGACCGGTTAGGTTCCGGTGAACTGACCCAAGATCTATTATTTCACCCTGTAATGGAACTTTTTGCGGCAATATAGCCGCAATATAGCCATATTTTTTATAAAAGAACTATGCGACTATGACTTATGTCGAATATGTGTTTGCGTGGTGTGATGATGTGTATGTCATCGGTCATTTACTTGTATACCCTTCCTTTTTTTGGTTGTTTGGATCTAATGATGATTCAGTTTGTTGCTCCTGTTTTATATTATACATACCTATATTTCATGCTCCGACCAGCCTAAAGCTTTACTTGTTTCTTGGACGGGAGCACTCACATTCATAGATTTATTGAAATAATTGAAAACATTTACAATCATATACTCCGTAAGTCTAAATTTTTCTCTCTTACAAATTTTTATTATACTAATAAAAAAATAGTTATTTACCTACCTAGTGTACGTTGTGTTAATTGATATTCTAATAGCTGTTTAATTATACTGTTATCTGTAATACGGTTTTACTCAATTAATGCAATTTTTACTGTTCCGCACTAGTGTTTAAAACTCACTTCTCCGCACGCAAATAAGTGCGCGAAATGACGTGTTCTCATAAGCGAGTACAAAAAGAATTGAACGTTCAAAATAGATAGAAACATTCTTGAAAGAATGATTTGTGCTACAAAATCAATAAATTAACGTAAAATTAAATTAAAAAAATGGTGAAACTGACGATTGACAGCAGTTCACGCGGCATAATTAGTACATACGTTGCAACGTAGCAATCGGAAGGAAAGACAGCTTCAATGACAAGTAACAACAAGTAACGATAGTAAGACAGGCATATACATCCTATACCGCATACTGAGGTTGAGACGATCTATAATTAAGTGGTGTGCATAGTTGATTATAGCATCATCAATAGGGGCTTATTTTCTTCGTTATAAAAGCAGTAATCGCAGTCTCCCCTCCCCCCTCCCCCACCAATCGAGTTACTTATACAGGAACGGACGAGAGATTTGGAGGAAGTCTAAAGCAAAGAGATTTATTTCCGATATAAGACTGTGGCCCTCACGAAGAGGTCGACTACTTTGTAACCCAAGCACTATCCTGTCGTGAATGTTTACAACAAATATCTGTGTGAGAGCGGACATCGACCAATGTGAATACTGTCTGAACTTTTCTTTAAAGATGTATTTTCGCCACCCACAGTTTGTAAGGCATAGGTATTACTTTTTTAGTTGTTTGGCGACGGTTGATAATGATTAACGAACGAAGATCATGTTTATTTTTTTACTTGAAACATATGCAAAAATAGTAATAACGACTATCTTTTTTATAAATAATGTGTCGTTATTTCCAAAGCTACTTTCTGTCACAAGTGTCACAAATACAGTGAAGCGGTGGAACACACGCTGTGCATATGGTACGCTATTAGGCAGACTTATGCTACTTGTGATAAAAACGTTAATGGCATCATAGACAGATGGTAGTAGCTACACATGCAAAACTATAGACGTAGAATAAACACGAAGGAAAATGAACATCGTTGAACGGCATTACACTGAAGTCATGTGAGAATGCATGCTAGTGTGGATGGACGAGACACCAAAAGAGGAGTGGTCTTGTAGTCAATAGCAATCTGACAACGTTGCCTTCAACTGGAATGTTGCATTGAGTTTCATGTAAGATATTCC
>SMLS01071553.1:0-16445 GCA_004785975.1 Popillia japonica | reverse complement strand
ACGCAATTCAGTAATGAAAAGAAATTTAATTTATGTGGACTTGATGGATTCAATTACAACTGGCATGATCTAAGAAAGGAGAGAAAAGTTTTGTCTCATCGTGCTATGGGAGGTGGTGGTATTATGGTGTGGGCAGCATTGAAAAAAAGTGCCAAAGTGCGATAGCTTTTGTGAATGTGCGAATAACTGCCTAAAAATATATTTCAGAGGAACACAACCTACTTTTATCACTATAGCCGCAGGTGATGACGTCATATTCCAACAAGATAACGCACCCATACATACGGCAGCTTCAATAAAAACATTTTTTTTAAGACCATGGGTTTAAACTTTTCGAATGGCCGGCATTAAGCCCTGATCTGAATCCCATCCGGACGCTCAAACTTAATGATTTAATGTCAAAGTAACGTAATAACACTAAATTGCGACTAATCTTCCAGATACACAATCAGATTTAAATGAGTTTTACTTTATTAATACAAACTTATTACTTAGAAAAGTAATATTGGTTTGTATCCGTTTTACCTAGTTGGGGAATTAACGGATAAATCATAATTGTAAAAAGCAACTGTATTAGTAGAAGTATGCAGTTACCCATTGCATGCATATATTAAATAATAAATATCGCATAGAGCACGTATAGAATATCTTGTTCCTCACGTGATATAAGTTTTCGTCGGCCGCAAACTAATAATGGTAACTCATGCAAATTTGCATATAAGGAAGTAGATAGTTAATAAATTGCTATATATTTTATTAATATTAGATTTATACGGGGCGAACGAGAAAAACAGCGCACACCTGCATCGTATTAAAAGAAGACGGTAATGTATTAGCGAGAGATCCTAGAGTACTGTCTGCGCTCCCGCGTATGCGAACGTTAGTTAGTTCACACATGTATACTATGTGTTTAAGTGTTTCGCGAAAATTATAGCCTGCATCAACCATAATTAGTACCATAAAGTGTGGATTTCCATAGCAATATTAACTCTAATCAGTTTTGTACGTCTATAATAAGATCAGATTGGTGTAATAATTGTGTGGAATGTGGCCGAATGTATATTGCATTTTATATCTGATAATATGTATTAAGTTCCGCTTTAGTTACAAGCAAGAGGTATTAAACTTAAGTTGATGTATGTAGGTATATATGTACATATATACAGAAGTGTGCAGTGGTAAACTATTGATAGCAGAAAGTTCAGCGAAATTGCAAATTATAAGAACACAAATCTTCAAAACCACGTGTTGTTTCAACTCGCTATAACATTACGAATAAGCATAAATTAATAGTATTTTGTTGCAATTTTTTATTTGTATTAATTGTAAACGCCAACAATTATATAAAATTTGCTTCGCCCTTTATGTCTTGTTAGTGGCAACTGCACAATCTTTCTAATACAAATTAACATCTTTATTGAGCTATATATTTAGTTAACTGGACTATTTAAACGTCACAAATCAAAATTAATCGTATGCATATACCGTCGCTTGTTCGTGCATTACTAATTACTAAATTTACTGAAATGACTAAAACTTGTATAATCAAAGCAAGAATTCCTTCAACGTAATACTAGCAGTAGTTAGGCACAAATAGTTCTAGAGATACTAATTATATATTTCGTAAGGATTGTATTGCTCTGAATATGAACAGATACTAACAGTCGATGAACAATTTCTACATTTGCAAGCGTGATACGTAATTATAAGAACTAAAAATGCAACCACTAATTACGGTGAAATAATCTTTCGTAATTAGAATGTTTATTAAAGAAAAAGAATACACATTGGCAAAGGAACTTAACACCCGGCATATTAATTACGAAGCGGTGTATTGAATTTTTCATTTGAAACTAATGAGAGCAGTATACACACGCCAGATCTTTCGCTCGAACTAATCATTAATACAAGAATTTTAAGAAACGTTGAGCAGTGGTTTATCACCTATAAATTTATAGCTTGTTAGAAAATTTCACTTTTGTACTATTCCACTAATGATATTTAAACCGGGAAACCTAAGACAACAGACGGAACCGTCCAATATGGACTTATCAATGTTAAATGTGTATCCGTCAATCAATATCATCTTATCCTTTTTATTGCTCAATTTATTTTTATTTCATAAATTTCTAATTAAAAAAATAATTTGCTTAATACAGTTGGAAACCAAATGCTAACAAAGTCCAGATACTTATCGAACAACCCGTGTATTTACTACACATCCGACAATATTTCATTGAATTTCTCCTGAAGATGTCGATGATATCGGATCGCGATTACAAACTACAGTGTTAATTATATACGTTTTATATATCGACCTAGGTAAACAAATTGACAAGTTACAAAGACGTGTAATTTTCTCGATAAGCAGCTAAACTGCATTCTATGTTAAAAAGAAGCTACCAAGAGATATATATTTATATATGTACATATGTATATATATCTTGTCTGAAGACGTAATTCAATTAAGGAATATATTCGCCATAATGTTGTAATGTCATGCTAATATAACATTGGATATATTTACATAAAGATAAAGTTGATATTAGTTTGGCTTTCTTTCATGCAATCGTTTGATTTTTGTAATACTAAGATTCATATAATTCTTTTATTAATACGAAGTAATGAAGGCAATCGATAAAAACTGGACTCTGGCCCATCAAACAGTAAATAGTACAAAAATGAACCGATTTGTCTACCCAATAAAAAATTTTGCAAGCGTAACATATGTATATTCGTTGGAGAGTAGGTATAAGCCAGGATAAAGAATTTGATGTAAGAACGCTTTTAAATATCGAAGGAGTTCTGGATTACAATGTTGATGTTGAGGGTTTTGCAACGTGTTTAATAACAGACACATCTACGTTTTACTGAATTAGGAAGCTACAGTTGCACAAGTTTTACAGACCTGTTCTTTGGAAAAGGTACTATGTACTTCTACGCTTGTTATGCCCATAGGTGGACAGATTAGAGCTGTTGAGAAAATAGAAGCTATAGGCTTATAGGCAAAACCTTCCAAAATCTGTTTGGTATTATCTACTCAAAAGGAAAATTCAGACAGAGTTTCTGTCTGTCTGTGTCTGATGGAGTACCGAAATGTTTAGACACTATTGACCAGATGATATTTTAAATAAATCTGTATAGTCAATACAACTGTTCAAGTTATATGATTATTACAACAGCTCTGATTGATCATAAACTAAAGGATATATTTTAAATGGTTATAACTTTTTAATGAATAGGGTTAATAACAAAAGAAATAAAAACTAATTGTATGTACATATGTCCAAAACCAGTTGCGGAATTTGGTCAATATGACATCCATTTTGTAAGGCTTTGTAGGTAAGCATTCCGTAACATTTCTGGCTGAATTCCACCAATCTGCTCCATAATACTGTCTTTCAATTCTTGTAGCGTTGTTGGTCGCGATCAAAACACTAAACTTTTAAAATAACTCCATAGCCAGTCATCCGATGAGTTATGATCAGGTGATCTGGGTGGCCCTGAATTTGCGAAATCTTGAGAAACGTGGGTAAATCATTCTTTGACTGGTCGGAAAAATGTGCGAGGATACTCCGTCCTTCAAAAATGATATTTTCAAAACCGTGGAAGTATCGTTCACCGTTCTGCATTTCCTCGTACAAATACGGACCAATAATAAAATCAGGTGTAAAACCGTACCAAATGGTGACTTTCTAGTCATGACAACGTTCTTGAACAATTTCTTGTGGATTTCCTGCAGACCAGAGTCTACAATTTTGAGTATTTCCTCCATCATTCATAGTAAAATGTTTGTCATCTGTCTATAAAGTACGGAATAACCATTCGGATTCAATTTACATATAACTCAGTACTCTCAAAGAAAAATCATACCTAGTAGCCAAAGCCTCTTTTAATTCAAACAGCATTTTCACTTTATATGGGTACATTTTTAGAATTTTGCGTAAAATTTTTCAAATCGCGGTATACAATATTTGCCATCGCTGGGGTATCGCATTTGCACTGCTGATTGGTAGTGAATTACCTCTGGTTAGGTTCTGATTTTCATGAAGAACCTCTGCAACTTGGAAATCACTAATTCTTGGTCTTCCTGGATTTGGTAGACCCTGTTCTTTCAAATTATTGTATCAAATTTCGGTACGGTTTCAGTTGACAGAGTCCCGCTGCCAACCCATTCTCGTGCGAAATCTTCCTAATCCAGCGGTGTTATTTCTGGTGCATTTATTTGCGTAAAACCCTATAAATTTTACTCTATTCTTGCACTCGTTAACACTCATTGACGTAGTAGGTGTAAAATGTGTATACAAAAATCCTTTCAAGTTTCAAACATTCGTTATCTACGTTCTTCCCCTGGATGCCTAGAGGACTGTACTTAATGTTGTCGGAGGAGGTGGGCAGAGACCATGCCCCTAAATTGTCAGATGGTGGACACCAGCATTACAAATACTTTTACCAGATTTCCTTAAGAAGGTTAAGAATGTCAATCAAACGATAATTAGATGATCCTAACTTAACGGGGTTAGCAGCCGGGGTTGGCTGCTAACCCCGTTTGGTTAACGTAGTGACAGCCGTTACTTCCCCTCTAACTGTTAAGAATGTCAGCAATAACCAACATAATAAATGTTACAACTTTAAGAAAGCTGATTTTCAGCAACTTTATCAAATTTTAGCAATAACTTGTGGGGCTAGCTTTAGCTGGGGCTTCTTGAACACTGTCTCGGATGTGAATTCGGCACGGAATCTGTTGTATGATAAACGATATTCAATATTTGATATGCATGTTCTACTCTATAAAAGAATTGTTAGGAATTATCTGATATAATACTCCTCACAAATCATATATAACTTTAAACTCAAATAGGTTAAACGATCGCGAAGCACATTTGCATGGAAGCTATACAAATGTTTAAGAACAGTCATACAACAACAATTAAAGTTTTCCTGCAAAGATTATGTTCTTAGTTCAGAAGCATCAATCATTGAGTACCCTCAGAAGTTTTGCGCTTTTGTTCATAGTAGAACCGGAAAGTCACAAATTCCTTCAATAGTGACCTATGATGAATCTACCTACGATCACCCACAGAATGTAAATGTATTTGCTAAATATTTTAGCAGTGTCTACACAACAGATAAGATTGATAGTGAATTGTTACGTATGCATAACACTACCCCATAATACACATATACCCATCGTTAGTGAAGAAAAGACTGAAACTGCCATTTAAAAATTTTAAGGATAGGACAGCTTGGCCAGATGGTATCCCGACCTTCCTAGTTCTGATATATCCTCTTACCAAGAATGAATAATTTGAATAATGTGAATAATTTAAATTATTATTTATTTTATTTATTATTATTATTTATTTTAAATTATTCACAATTACTTCTTTTAAAAATAATTTTAAAATGTTAAATTAAGTTTTATGTAATCGACCATGTTAAGTTACATTTTCGTATCGAGTTTGGTACTTATATTATCTCCGCTGTAAGTATTCAATTTGAAAGAATTTTGAACCTTATTGTTATTTTAAAACCAAAAAACTTCTTTTTAAATTTATAGTTTATACTCCTGATGAATAAAGAGCGAAATATTGAGTTTATGAAAAAAGGTGACTCCTTTTTCTTTTAAACCACCACAGACCGATCACCCGTTTAAACTCCCTGGTATCCAATAATAATAATAATAATAATAATAATAATAATAATAATAATCTCTCTCGAAAGCGACGCTTGAATAACGCAAGAGGTAGTTTTTTAAGATCATATAGTAATACATTGTATTTTGAAAAAATTACATAAGAGAATGCTCTTTTGTATGATGAGGTTCTATGTAGGGGAGGTGAAATCAGTCCTCGGAAACGCGTCGTAATGTTATGTACATCACTTCAAAATCTTATTTTTTCATATAAACACGGGGGAGTCTTGTAAAGCAGAATTTTATGAAACAAGGAGAGGGATTGTAGTTCTCTTCGTTTGTAGATGCGCAGCCCAAAAATAAACCGTAAACATGAGTTCTAGATTAATTGTATCCTATTCTCTGCATATTTATCAATGGCTGCATGGCAAAGTGACGCACAGTAGTTAAATTTTGATAACACAAATCACATAATGTGGTCTTAGTCGTAATACTTAGAATAGATCTGTGGGGAAATAATCGTTTTAAGTTCATGTAAGCGTTTTTAATATACGAATTGACCTGTTTTCTATATCTAAAACTGTTGTCCAAAATTAGCCCTAGATTCCTTGCAAACTCAACAAAAGGTAGAGTAACATCATTCATAATAATCTGTATTGAGTTCCGCACGCTGTCGATCACGTTTGGATTACCAAACATCAACACCTGAGATTCTAGCGCTGAAATACAGAATCTTGAACATTTCCCACCCAGATTTCCATACCATCAATTTGAATATTCTAAAAAAGATTTTAATTTCCAATTCCTACCCCAAATTTCTCCTTGACAAGGTTCTCTTTCGAGAGACCAGCTCCTCCCGTAACTTACAAACCACTAACCCCACTTCCACCAACCCTCCCATTATCCTTAATAACACTACTAACCAAAATCCCAACAATACATCCAAGATCCATAAGAACACCAATACTGATATCAAAATCTATAGGAAATTACAATTCGTGCCTGGTCTCACTGACCAAATCATCAATTTGTTCCGTCACTATAATAACATACAGATTTGCACTTACCCCATCAATAAAATTCAAAAATTTTTCTCCCGACTCAAAGACAAGACTCCCCTTCTACAACAGTCTAACCTCATATATAGGATCAACTGTCGTGACTGTGAAGGGTGCTACATAGGCCAGACTGGTCAGAGACTTCAAAGTCGCATTTCCAACCACCGAAGCGACCTTAGACTAAATCGCTCATCGACTGCCCTGTGCGTACATTCTGAACAGATGGGTCACACCTTTGATTTCGACGAAGTTAAGGTTTTGGATTTTGAACGTAATAGACTTAAACGTAATTTCCTTGAAATGTGTTTCATACAAAGGACTATTGCTTCAGTTAATTTTAGGAAAGATGTTGAAAACCTTAGTTCCATTTATGTTGATCTTATCAATTAATATCTTCAGTGCTTCACCCATTCATTTAGTAATTTCATTCTTTAGTATTGACTGGCCGCACTCTTTTGAGATTTACTGTATTTTCCAATCATAGTTTTCTATTTGTATCTGACTGTATTTTGTTTGTTAAAAATTTTACATGACATTGTTTTTTTGATGTTATTTGTTTTTACTTTTTAAGATTTATTCTCAGGCAAAACGTCCAGTTTGCGTTTTCAATTGCACATAGTTTGGTGCTCGTTATTAATTTTATACCGTTGTCTTGACTCAATTTTAAACTATGTACGTTCCTAATCAGAATACAACTTTATATTATTATTTTGTTTATCTATAGCAGTTCAGATTGTAAGTAATTTCATTTTAGTCATTTTTTTTTTCGTTTTTTAATTATAATTGTTTTTTAACAGCATGTCTTGAAAAAGTCTGTATCCACAGACGAAAATTTGACATTTTCGAATAAAGAACTTTCATTAAAGGACAGGCCTTTTCATCTGCCTACAATTAATTGGAGTATAAAGCGTTAATATTATAGTAGTTAACAACTAAATTACGTTCAAGAGAAAACTTCGTAAGGTGCCCAGAGTCCCTCGCACGAAGAATGTCATCCGTGATTCCCAGCAAAACCGTTTCGCAGCTGTATCCTTTCCGAAATCTATCTTATATAAAGTTTTGCCACTTGAAAAGAACTTTTGTGATTTGAGCAATATTTTAGATTAACCTTACCAAGAATATCAGAAGGGCTTTTAAGTAGTCCTTGATATAGCATTGCAAAGTATTGAGATTCATAAGCAAGGAAAATCTTGGTGTGGAATAGTTATCGTGTGAAGACTATACATAAAGGAAGTATTACTATCCTTGTTTAATGTTGGATTCTTTTCAATCTAGTAAACAGTGGTAAACACTAGAAGCCTATGTTCGCAGAATACTGTTGAAGAAACTAATACTACTATTACCAACACTGACACTGAAATCGGCAATAGTGGCCTCAGTATCCAAATTGTTCTATTAATAACTGTACGTGTTTATAAGTCAATTGGCTAATCACTGAGGATAAACCTTTCTATAGGTGTATATATTATAAAGGGTATAAGATCTATAAGCATCAATCTGCTTGGTCAGTTTTTATAAAATATGGATACATTTTTTTTTCAGTACATACAAGAGAATAATGGTCACTTTTTTTAACTTTACTGTAAAGTATAACCAAGTCCAGTGGTATAGGTATCAGGATAATTGTGGTTATTTATTTGTTTTTATTTCGTAACATCATTTTAACTTAAAATCAATAATATAATAAACCATAATTTTTTTTATATTGCTATATTATTCAGTATCATTGTTTGGCCTTTTTCTCGACAAATATTACATTTTGTACTTTCTACAACTATCGCAAACAAATTATCCCGATACAATTTCTGCAAAAATATATACGTCAATAAATAACATGTAATTATTATAAATACGTACAGTAAAATATAGTACCAATAATTTTTATAAAGTAGTTATGTAAATAGAAAGTTTAAAGTTATGAAATACATAAAATGTCTACAACTTTCCCATTGTTATTCTTCTACTTAAGAATACTGTTTTATGATTATGACTTTGACTATATGTCACGCCTCGTTCTTTACATCCTCTATTGTGATTGGTTACCTATCTTTTACACACCTCCAGTTTACATTTCGTGACAGACAATTCGGTGATCTATCTGTCCCCTTTACACGACTCTTCGATACTTGAATTTGTCGACTGTAGTTTTTTTCTTATTGACTGTGCTTTTTCTATTCTCATTGGCAGAAAAATCACTTGCAAGGTTATTCAGCTACGAGTGTAATTTCTTATAAACTACGTTGTGGTTAATGTAACGAGGAATAATAAGATCGGAGTGTTTCCCATCCTGTTGGATTGGTTTTGTACCGTAATTAAGTTCATTGTGAGGTGTAGTTTATTTTATATTTACATAAGTACTATTTATACTCTCTAAATAACAGAAGTGACTTAGCAGTCATAAGTATGTAAACTTACGCTGAAATCTGTTCGATTTAACGTTTTTTTTAAGCAGTTCTGCTTTGATACGCGTTTTTTTAGTGTACCTATTGTTTCTTTTTTGCAGTATACCAGTATAAATGCTACTTTCGATGACGCTAAGTGAAAATTTCAAATATTGTATATGTATGTAATATATAGCAATATCTTTGTTTTAGAATTATTATTTGATACGATTTGGTTTCAGTGTATTGGTTGTTTATTATACCTTAGTTATAAAAATAACTAAGAAATTAAACGGTTTTGAACAATAAGTCCTCTTCGGATGGAATACAGTGACGTGGTTTTGTAAAAAAGTCGTTTTTTATATGAATCGCTTATCAGGACTACTTGTACTTAAACTGTCTGGAGATTATGATATATGTATGTGATATGTTAACGCAATTTAATGTACCTATCTCATTGGAAATAAAATCATCTCAACCTTGGCACTATAAACACAGAATTATAATATTGAAGGTAAATTGCAATTTGTCCATCATTGGCATTCATAATTGACATGATCTTGAAGCATTCCGAACTGTATCATAAATCTTATTAGAAACATTATTAATCTACTGTATAAGATTTTTATATCCGTTCATTGATATTGCTAGCAGTAACTATGTATCATGGTATAAATTTTCATTTATAGAAAAGGTCTCAAATCTGATGACATTTTTAAGAATTTGGTATTAAGAAGCACATAATTACAAAATTAACCAGTAAAACACTACGAATTGTTGACAAATAATGCTACGATAGACAAAAACGTTTTTGTTCTAGAGTAACATGTTTTTTGCATAAATAATGCTAAATCACATTCATTCATGTCATATTACAATATCGACATGTTAATTCATCAAAAATCTAGACATTATTGTACTTTTGTACTATCAGTTGTCACCTACTTGTATGCCATATACGAGTATATCAACTATCAAAAGGTTTTCGCCTCTAGCGTGGTTACACGTCGAGTTACCGTGACCTTCTCATTTAATCTCCTTTCACTCGTCAAGCTATTTACATTTCTTGATTGATTCCTGTCTTTTATTTACATTTTGTTGGTATATACATATTTTCACTGTGTGTGTAGGTATGTAGCGTTAGCTGGCCGATTAGTCCGATTCGTTTTAAAAAGTGCAAGTTGTCAGAAAGGCCCAGATTGGGCTTCTCCCTTTTCAGTTTTATGTATTCCTAGGTGCAAAACCCTTGAGTTGAACAATGCAGAGAAGTTTGAGAATAGATGGATTGATGTTTCATACTCTTTCCTACAAGATCTAAATGCCGCTTCTTTCGTTATTCCAAGGCTGCTTGGATGTCCATTCTATTTGCAATGGTCCGATAGGATCCCTGCCAATATACGAATATTGATTTTGCTGAGATTGATACATTCTGACGATCTCTTTTGGGTATATGTTGCTATAAGAGTTTTAGCTTGCCTTACAACGTGGAGATTCTCCCAGTATGTGCTTTACTTCACTTTGGAACTTCTTCAATATTATACTGCTACTTATCCCGCAAAAAGGTTCTGCTTCTACAAAGGTTATTCTGCCCTCGTTCTTAGTGCGATTGTTATCTCGTTTTCTTTCACTCCTTTGTGTTCCAAAATCCACAGTAGAGTTACCTTGTTCTTTTTGCCTAGCTTACTTAGTTTGTCTAGACATTACCAAACCATCTTGGAATTCATAATATTTGAGTTCAGCCATAATAGCTGCTTAACTATCAGACACTATAATAATCCCTTGCTTGTCGTAGCTTCTGTCAATGGTTAACTGGACACATCTTTAATAACGTGTATTTCCGCATGGAAGATACTTGGGTACATCCCCCAGCTTTCGAAATATTTGTTTCTAGGCCAATATATCTCTATTCCCGTTCGCGCTGCCGTTTTGGAGCAGTGGGTGTACCATTACATGGCGTTGTTGTTGAATTTTGAGATGATATCTTTGTTCCATTCTAGCTTCATACTTAAATTTTGTGGTAAATCTGAACTTTCGTAGCAAGTCGTCTGATGGCATGTCTGAGGTTTTCTCATCTTCAAAAAACAGAGGCGTATATCTACTCAATCCTACCTGGATCATTCTACGTGTGGAGTTTTTGACTGTACTCTTCGCCAAAATGTGGAGGAGTAGAGTTTAATACCACTTCAATGGCTGCTCCAAGCCACTACTCCATACATAAACATTGGTTTCACTATTGCTGTAGAGTAGTATTTTTGGGTTGCATCACCAATTATTTCCCGCGAAGTTTCTACAAACCATTAGAGCCTTTTCTGCGTTGTTAGTTACTTCAAGCTTATACTTGTTTCATAAAAGCTTATTATTATTGTTATTATTAATATTATTATTATTATCCAGGATAAGCTCTAAATATTTCACCTCCTTCTTCCAATCTATGGATTTCCTATCAATTCTTATGCTTTCAAGACTGGATATCCTTTTTGTTGTAAATGCTATTAAGCTTCTCTTAGTGGGGTTGAGTCCACTGAGTGCTACCACCTTTTCGTCATAGTCCTCTTTGAAATACGTCATAGAGGATATTCTCAAACTTTCCTCTTGCGTAAATGACTATGTCGTCAGCACAGTCGGGACAGGATATACCTAGTTTGGTCAAGCTGTATAGGAGTTCATCTACTATCAAACTCTACTTAAGTCCTCTTTGTGGATATCCTCTAGTAGTAGTAGTAATAGAGATGGTTTTATTTCCTACCTCCGTTTCTACTATCCCACTAGAGGGATTTTCACAACTATGGCGAAATTGGTTTCATCTACATTTACTAATCAAAATTAATTAAATTTGTAGAAACTGCATCGTTGACAATATTGAGGCTTTATCATCATCATATCGAAGTGGTTGTCCACCCAACAACAAAAGTACAGATTTATTTACTAATATGTCTGTCTTCCTACGATACCCATAAGGTTGGCTTTTCATAGTTTTCCAGAGACATTTCTTCTAGGTACAACTTGTTGAATTGGTTGTAGCATTTATTGAGAGCAATATCTAGTTAAAAGTTTTTAAAGCATGCATTTAAAAGTAGAAATGCGATTGACAAGAAATGATGGGACAATTATTTTCACAGCGTTAGTTCTAATATGTATTTGCGAAATATTAGAGTAGTTTTTAAAGAAAAATTCATTCAAAAATAAAGAGAAAACATATTTCACACATGTGTGCTGCTACTAGTGTTCATTTTTATTATAATTTATACGATTAGTATTTCCACTTCCCATAAATCTTGATGAGGCTGTATGTTATATTGTTCTGATACCTATATAAAAGAATGAAGCTTGGGTATTATAGATTTTTCTAAAAAAATATATTTTTTGTGAATAGTTCTGTTTAGCTTTCTTAATTTTATAGATCACAATTGGAAACAAAACTGATAACCAGTAAAAGATTTTCTTTATTTTTTTTTCTACAAGCAGTACATGCCTAAAAAGCAAGGTGCCGTACAGCATCCTATGATGCCATCTAAATCTCATTACCATTTTTTGTTTGAGAACTGCTACAAAAATTTATAAAAAAGAAATGTCTTTTGAAAACTTCATCCGTAAACACACTATACTCGTTATGAAATTCATAATTTGTGTTTACTCTTAACTGCACTACCATAAAGTACATAAAAATGTAATTCGTCTGTTTACTCCTACATATCATGTGGCTATTTTTTACTCCTTTAAGTAATGCAAACTATTTGAATGACAGGAATGCTGGGATTTTATGGGCATGTGTATACAAACATAGATGAGGCGGAGGTTATGACTTCCTGGTGCGCGGTATTCCATTAGGCGATGAGCTGCAGTTAATACTAGTGTGTGTATATCATTAGGACGCACACGCGCCGCGGGGATCCGTTGGCTTGGACACCTGGCCCACTGCTCCCGCCCGTACAAAAACCAGATGACCGCTGACTACCTGCATGCTACAATCTACCACTCTTCTGACGAGATTTACAGTGAGATTACTGTCAGTTGAAAAACCGGCCGAACATATACAAGAACTACATATGTATATGTATAACTATACATATTTATATTATTTCAAACAAAATAGTGCAATGGCATACTTTGAAACAAATTACTAGTTTGAAATGTATTAGTTTATAATACATGTAGGTACCTAATTAAATTTTATAAGAATATTAATATCCAACCAAACTATTTCGCGTTAACCAAATCTTATCTTATCTTATATTAACCAACCTATTAATAACATGTAATACCACTTTAGCCCTCTAAACTGCCAGCACCCGGAGTGGCGTTGAATCCAGAAGGTGCTCATAGGTAATCTGAGGTATGTGATATCAAGAGCTCTTCAAGTGGCCCTGCAATTCCCGCTAATTGCGAGAGGGTAGCATAGCAGCGCAAATTTGGTTTTCCAGAGAAGGGGCCACAAATGCTCCATTGGATTAATATCAGATGAATTTGAAGGCCAAGACATAAGTTGTAGTCACCGGAATGTTCGTCAAACCACTCCATGACGATTTGGCGCTTATGACGGATGATGTCCTTTTGGTAAACACCATCACCCGCCGGAAATACTGTTGTCATGAATGGGTAAACCTGATCTGCAATGATATTTACGTAATGCATAGACGTCAGGGATTGATGTATGGGGATTATGGTTCCTAATGTGGTCCATGAAAACATTGCCCACACCATAATATCCTCAAACCATCGGTTTGTCTCCGTCCAGCTGTACATCCGGGAGCCAGGGATTCCTTTGGACATCAGCATGTTCGCAGACGTCCGTCAATGTGATAGACCAGAGTATGTGATTCGTCGGACCATGTAACTTACTTCCATTTTGCTAATGTTTAATTTCAATGTTTCTTGATTTATTGCCGACCTAGAAGGCAATGACGTGGCATCAGTGCAGGGATACGCTTCCGCCTCTGACTACATAGGTCCATACGCAGCAATGTACCCTGCATAGTGTTGAGAAACACGGCCTAGCTCGCCACTGTTGTAGTGATTTCGAATGTTGTAGCTCTTCGGTGACGGTGAATTATGCGTAGCAATCTCCGTTCTTCTCTGGAATCATTGCGCCGTGGACTACACACTGCTGGTCGGCCACCTGCCGTTTTACCATCCATACACCACTTTCGATATGCGCTCACAACAACCCCACGTGAACGGCCGACTTAGCGCACCGTTTCTGATATCGATCCTTCCAGTAGCCAAGCCATAGCGATTTTACCTTTATCGAAGTCTGATAAATTAGCTGCTTGTCTCACTAGGCCGCTAGTCGCGCTATGTTTGGAAAGACTACTTTATACACTCTAACATCAGCCGCGCACGCGCAGTGGTTTTGTTCCTGGGCGAGCACATTGTTATAGATGGGAGGTGGTCATAATGTAATGACTGTTCGGTGTAAGTTCACGTATTCTTCATATGTATTAACGACACGAAAAGATCATACGCATGTAGTGCCATAAAAAGAAATTGTTACCCGAAAACCCCGAGAAATTTGCTATCGTGAAGAAGATGGTGGAAGAAGACAACCACATTACCTGTAGGTACAATGATAGATTGGATCGTCGAAAGTGAGATCAATATTGCATGATTATTTAGATTTGAAAAATTTTGTAACTCAGCTTGTATCCCATCATTGACAGTTTTACAAAAAGCGGAATACGCTAGAATTTGACAACAAACTTTAGATTGCTTGAATGCTGGAGGTCATCAAATTATTTCTGCAATTGTAATTGGCGATAAAGCGTATATGCCGTTTCTTGATGTTCGCTAAAAAGCTGGGTCCCGGTACATGAAGATGAGGAAACCCCTACGATAGTCAAAAACAAGTAATGAAAAAACTTATATACGCAGTATTTTTCAGAAGTACGGGTTTGGTGGCCGCAACTACACTGGAAGATCAGAAAACAGTTACCGTTAAATGGTATGCTGAGTATCCGTAAAGAGAGCTGGTTGAGCGCTTTTAATAGGTATATGGAAAGACAGAATGTTTAAGTGCATTATTGCAAATGGCAATTAGTTTGAACATATTTAAAATAAAAATTCTAATAACTTGTAAGAATATTTCTATTCTCAATAATTGTAGGTTGCCTCGTATAAAAAAAAATATAATAAAATTTACAAAATAAATTATTATTATTGCAAATATATCCTCACGATAGGTAGTTGCAATTTAAGTAAATTACTTGTTTTTATTGTTTTGTAGATTATTTATTCCACTTATTTTTTAATCTCTCTCTCATCGAGGTTTGTTTCTCAACATGTTCGCTTACAAGAATATTGAAGTATTTCTAAAATTCACTAATCATAGGCAATACATTTGCCTTATCGAGTGTCATTATTGTTTCCATTTTTTCAGTGCAAATCTAAATGCCAATTATAATGCTACGTACATTAGTAAACAGTAAGCAATCAAGAACTTCTAAAGCTAGTAAGTATTACTAAAAGATGGGAAAAAATTAGAAGTATTTCAGACTATTAAAACGAGAGGAAGCATAAAACAAATGTAGCTGAACTACCAATTATGTATAATAAGAAATAACCAATTGCTAAGATTAATATCGCTAATCTTGAAGATTAGTCACCTGACTCAATAGAGAATTCTACACATGTGCTGAGTTCTTACTTGAGCAGCTAAAAAGATAATTTAGATATTTACGCACATATACGCTTTATAATTAAAAATTATAAGTAGTAGTTTGTAATTGCATGCTTACATGCGACTATTGGATTTCGAGAAAAACAAATTACTAAAAACCGTACTGCAGGTACATACATGTGAAATCAAGCGTTTCATTGGTATACGAGCTTTATATTATAGTATTCGCACATTTATATTACTTGTAAATAACTATTACAGCTTGATATAATTAATTACGTTGATATATTCGGTTTACAACGTTTTATGATTATATGTGATGTATTGTTACTCATTACAAATAATATGTACCTATACAGCAAATACAAGATGTACCTTCTAGAAATGAGGGTAAGATGAGCACAAGCAACTTCATGTTTTTTCTCAATTTATACATACATATACATATATACTTAACAAATTCGTCAGTTTCACAAAATTTAACTTGAAAAAGGATTGTATGACAGTGGCTAATATTGGAATGTGTCAGCTGCACCCACTGCAGGCAAAGAAAATAGAAAAATACGAATCTTGTATATAGTATTTAGTATAGGTTACAAGATTATTGCAGAATCATTCCAGCTATGAGCTTTGTTCGCCGACCATTTTTACCCAGTTTCGGTTGCTTTTCTTCTCGTGATTCCACATAATGCTATACGTCCATCTTTGGCTAAGGTATACGCCTTCTCTTTATTTTTAATAGCCTGGTGTCCTGCTAC
>ML219143.1:18122-29823 GCA_004785975.1 Popillia japonica | reverse complement strand
TCTCGATCAATTCCTCCCCCTATATTGTATATTCTCGACGAGCTTACGTAGGACAAAAGTGGATTTACAACCTCGTAGAACATTCCAGCGAAACTTACGACACGCTGACAGCTCCCTTTTGTACCGAACCGACGGTATTGGCAGATATTCGGAGAACGCCGACTACAAAAGGTGAGATTGAATCGAAAGTCGGCGCCGGTTGTAGGGCTGGTCGGTTCGGGCTTTGCCGTCATTAAAACGGTTAACTCTGGCGGAGGGCCGGTGGAAACCGCGTCGCTTTAGTTGTAACACGGGAAAGGCAAGAGGAAACTGGCTGTGAAGGATGCGGATCCGGTTTCCGACGAGGAGGTGCTTTATGAACGAGTGGTATGTATCGTTGATGGCAGTGGACTGAATATGGCTCTAATCTGATTCATTTTAGAAATATTATTTTGTTTTTTTTCGTTGATCAATAATTCTAATATCCTACGATTATTCAATTGTTTTATTACACTATCTAACATCATGCATATTTAGAACAGAACCCATTACAATAATTCTGAATTCTAAAGTCTCTCCCGCTCAATTAAACACATATCATATCCTGTAGGAAGTGCCCATTTACCCAATTTTCTAATTTACCCTCATCGTCCCCGTTTCTTGCCATCCGAAGCGAAGGCGGCAATGGGTAGACGATTTATCGGTACCGTCAACCCTCGAAAAGATAGTAGAAACCGTACACAACATCCACAAATTTGTCCGGCGTTGGCTATCGCGACTGCTGTATGTAATATAGCCACCGCCGAAGAACTAGGTCGCAAAACATTCATTTCAATTTTCCCGGGACTCCCCCCACAAAATTTATAACCTTCCATTTGCGCCGGGCCCGATTTATCATAGTCCAATAATTTATTAGGGGGAGTGAATGGGGGGTGTGGGTGTAAAAAAGGCAAACACCGAACGTGTCCGTTATACGATATAATTTTTTCCTTTCTCGGGGCTTTAGTACTAACGGTGATGTTTCGTCCGTGCCACGGACTTGACCGCTACAGCGTAAGATACGAATTAAATATGCATAACGCGGTGTTACAAGGGTCGCAATGTAGTTACGGAATGGCCGTTTTAAGATGAATAATGGATTTGTTGTGAGATATCAAGAGATAAGTAAATGGAGATGTAATAAATAAGACGACGAGGCCTTAGAGGGCCTGCTTCTATATTTAGTCTGTCCGAATATGGATTAGATGACCAAATCTTGTTTCATTTAACATTTATGGTCAATATCCAGTCGGTCTGACGCGATTAGCTAATCTCAAGATTATATCTTGAGGGTTTTCCATGATGTATTGCTTCGGAAAAAAACTTGGCTTCAAATACTTTTCCTTATTTCAATAAAACTATCGCATATTGTTTTCTTGAACAACCTCAATTGGGATTGTATCTGTCAATACTCAATTCATTTCTTTCTTGTCAATATTCTGGTTCCAAATCCTTAAATTGATGTTTTATAATTGGCAGGCATTTCTTAGTTTCATTCCTGATTCTAGAAAATGCATAGAGTATGGACCACCAAAGAGAGGTGGTAAAAGAGATAAAGCGTTTGAGGTAACTATACTCCAAGTTATCATGAAACCGATTTTGAACTTGCACCAGATCAGGATTTTGAGCATAATTCACCTGGTGAAGGCGAAGAATCACAGTTTGCTGCTTATAAAGAAGCTATTAATGTGCCATATAATGTTGGTAACAGTTTCTTTTGTGGATAAATAAACATATGCTTAGACCAAGTTTGCTAGTTCTCCTTTGTTGTATGGTTTGGCACTGTTTACTGCTAGTAATTGGTTTTCTTTCAAAAAAAAGCAGTTGAATGCTATGAAGATAGTCGAATTTCCTTATATACGAACTTTGACGAAAATCAAGAAGGAGATTCCTCCAAATCCCAGGAGATGTAAGCTCCTTTTCAGAATATTTGTATCCACTAAGACTAAATATCTATCAGTTATTACATAGGTAATTAAATAAACTAATGTGCAAGTTATACTTGGAGCATATGATCAACAAGGCCATGAGGTCTTCTTCGATATATACATCAATGATGGGTAGAGTGTAGGGGCTGAAACCAATAATAGTGCCCTGTCTACTATGAACAAAAGTTATGCTATCCTTTGGAAGTTATGTCTCCTAGCCTAGATTATGCGACAAACACGCTTAGAAACGTCCAAAAAATTGCTTACTTATGCTGTCATTCCTCGTTTTTTGTTTTTGCTACAGTTGGTGTTGTGGTCAGCACTAACGTGAGAGCTTTTCGCAATACAATGTCACAGTTCGTCTGCAGTTTGATTGGTAGATACACTGCAGACAACCCCAACAGAATAGTTAGCCTAGAAGACGCCAAATGACTCTCATATTGGAATCTATAGATACCCAAAACTAAATGGCAAGGCTATCAGAGCACAGGTTTTCTGCTTTTGTTTACCATAACTAAATAATTGATGAACAGATTTGCATAAACGGTATTTTAAGCTGCCTAAATGCTAATGGATCTGCCAAACTTTTATCTAATAGTCAAGGAGTGTAGGATGACAAATTCGATGGCGAGGTGATACTGAAGGTAGCTCAACCAGATGCAATCAGTTCGAGGACGCTGAAATTTGTATGTTGTGTGCATTAAAAAAGAACTGCCATTAAAAGAGGACAAGAACTTTCCCGAAGAAGAACCTGTTTGGGTTCTGTTTCATATTTTTTTGGTATGCTCTACATGAAGTAATAAATTTACTTGTTAATGTGTGTGTAGTTGTAAATATTTTGATTTTGAGCTTCATTATGACCCCACGTCAGTGCCGGCCTGATTATTTCTACGGACAGTTTGGCAGAGTTCAACTGAAACAGCGCAGTAGCACAAGTGGGCTGGGCCACGCCGGGGTCAATTCGGGTAATTAGGCAACGAAGAAATGAAAAGCTATTACCGTAAGACCCCTGCCGTCTTGAAGAGCACGTCATCAGGCAGTACTCTGTGATTTGCACTTTCGATGATGTGGGCGTGGCGAATAATAGTTTATAGTGGCACGAGCTCCACACACACGTATAGTAATAGTGCCGGTCAAAATGTCTGGAATGTCTGAAATACATATAAATAAAATACTGGCACTTTACTTTTGGCTAGTGGTATAACGAGGTCATCGAGTTCGCTCCGCCTTCGTGCGCCGTGATGACTCACTGTTTCAGTTGAACTTTGCCAAGCTGTATGTACAGATATGGTTTCAAATTATCAGTAACTGTTTGACAAATTTAATTGAAAATTCATATCCAACAAATTTCTTCTATAAACAATGGTTTTGGGATTGTTGGGTAGTCTGTACGGTGAGATCGGCCCTTGACGGGGCAAATAACACTTCGATTCGAGGAATTATAACCAGTTAGGTTGGGGTAGAGGCGATGTCGATACGCCCATCTTTAAGATAATGATAATACGTTTATTGATTCTATGAATGACAGGAAATGAAGAAAAACAATAAAACAAAAAAAAACACAGCATATATATCTATGTATATAAAGCTACGAATAAAACAAATGAATTACAGTAACCGAATCAATAGGTAACACCTTCAGTTTCAGGTATACCAAACAACAAAAACAAGAAACAAGAACCAGAAAAACAAAAAAAAAATAAAAACGAAAGGAAATAAATATGGCACAAGATGGCGAACTGTTAAATGATAACAAGAATATAACTAAAAGAATATAATTAAAAATGTGATGGTCCTATTTAGGACAACAGTAATCTTATTATATGTACATACATTCATATATAGTTGAAAGAAAGCTTTGATTTAGAGTGTATATTGCCAGAAATAAACCAAATTAAATGGCAGGCATATGCAAATTAGTCGAGCATGAAGTACGCAATTTTAATTTTGCGTTATGAACACAATTGTTGAAGGTATCTAGAAACAATTTTCCTTCTCTAATTACGGGAACAGTATAATAAAAACGTGAGTACTTGGTAAAAGAAGGGAGCTGTACGAATAAAACTTGCCAATAATCCTTAAAATTTTCGAAGGAAGCGGCAGTTGCATTATATTCTTTATACTTTGTACGTGAGAAAACTGCTGGAATGAGGCTTCTCTTGTAGGTAATAAATGTGTTAAATTTAGAACACCGCTCTGATCTCGATTCGCATTCGTTCTTATAATACTCAAAAATGAACCTCTTTTTCCAATAAACGATTCTCCATTATGTTCATTATATTCCATAGCTCATTGGCTTTAAAAACTTTTGAAGTAACTCTGTTTTAAAATTTTAACTGTGTCGCCGCAAACATTTTGTCTTAAAGTTTGAAATTCGTGCTTACCTTTGTGTGATTTTACTTTACTTTGTGGTCTCTCAGTATCTATTTGTTGCAGATTCATTCAGATTATCCATAAGAATCCAAACAGTGAATGTAAACACAAAAACTTATCTTTCTCATAATTTTATAGTATAACAACCATAATGCTTTTTAGGTTTTAGAATTTCGAGCATAATAAACAAGCTAGATTCTGGTTTAACATAAAATTCTGTATACATAGCGAAATTAAAGAAGGCAAGGTTGTTTAGCGTAGGCTTGCGGGACCGATTCTTATTATATTTCTCTTGATGATTCTGCTAGTTTTTTCAGAAGGTTCTCAAAGACAATCTTTAGTAGCCTTCTGACGAAGCTGGCAGCATGATCAGCAAAATGTCAGGTGAACATTTTTATTTGCATGACACCCAAAAAACTTCAACGAAGATGGGAAGGCTCACGGATGTTATTTCTTTTCATATTTTTAACATGCTTTTACCCGAAGAAGATAGTTTTGTTAATTTATACGGTCATTGGTCAAAGCTAATTGATCGGACTGGGCAACATATATAGGGTGAACGATGGGAGAAAACCAAAACAAATTTATGCAACCATTGTGCAAGAAAAAAATGAAATAGGGCGATCATGTCTGCAAGGGAACGATCAAGTACGGCATAAAGCGCAAAAGCGAAGGATACAATGGAAGACGGCGAGGAAATTAGCACAGGATAGAAAAATTTGGAAATAAAATATATGCGAAAAGTTAAGTTTTTGCGATACAGGTGGACATGCTGCAGCTGCGGAGTACCTTAGCCAATACCCAATATTGGTCCTCACCACACAACATTTTCAAACGTTTTTCGCTGTTTGAGGGAAGCAGAATCTTTTCCAAACCGTTCTGTAGAAAAAGAGGAATTAGGAAAGGGTGGAGTAGCCTTAAACGCAGTTGAACGAAGTTCCTCTACCAGTATTCGTAGAATAACCTGTAACGGTACTTCGGAATTGTCGGGATTTAGATAATTAAACCATGATCAATAAATAACAGCAGCCTACCGAGAGAATCACGCGCTATACTCTAACCTCTGTACCGCGTTCAACTCTAACTAAGTTGCGATGGGGGTCGCTAGATGGCGTACTGCGATGAGTCGGTCATTTGACAGCAAGTTGTTATTGTAACACCAAAGATTAATTATCTATCAAAGTCAGGTTGTTCCCGTTTGCAAATCAACGAATTTTTAACCACGGGGTAGCTTGAATAAAACAGGTAGGGTCAAATATTACATAGACTTATTTACAAAGTTAAAGGAAAAAAAAAAATAGAATAAATTCTTTTTCGAACACCGGTGATAGAAGACAAACGAAATGTTTACATGCACAAATAATAAAACAGGCGGTTTACAGAACGGAATACTGGGGGAAATAATTATATGTATATTTACAAGAATAGCAATGCTGTAAGTTTATATACAATAATAAAACTACAAACAATGCTTACGCAAGGTACAGGCCAGGTTTCCAGGTAACCTCTTTCAAAGAGGTCAAAATTAACCTATTAAACATTAATTATATCGATAGTCATATACGGGATAACGGTGTGCTTGCAAGGGTAAACAAATCTCGACACCTCACCGCAGCGAAACCCAGAGGCCCACTCTGCGAACGGTACGGTGATGATTCTGAAGAGGCCAACGTAATCGGCCCACTCTACAGAATACTCGGGGATAGGATTTTTATGGGGCCAACTGCTCGGCTTTCCCAACGGACAGGATGTGCTGGCCAACTTGAAGCGGCTCCGGCAGTCAGAAACGAAGGAAAGTGGTTTAGTATATACCTTGGCCAGTACCTTTTTACGGCATGACATCATAAGCAAAAACATTGTCAAAATATACACCGCACATCAAAACTTGAATATACAGGTGAGATCAAAATTATTTACATATACCTACATAAGTACACTAGTGCAAGAAAACAAGTTAAAAATAAATATTAACTCGGTAAAATAAAAAGAAATAACCTCTAACAATTGTTTCTCTTGCTACGAACGCCAGAGTTCGTTATAAACCCATACAACGGGAATTTCTCAAACCGATGTATGGAGACTTCTGCACCATAATGGGTTATATTCCTACCATTTACAAAAAGACCAGCATTTACTTCTTGGAATATACTCGCGAAGCAATCGTGGCTAACCATCAACATCGTTTTTCCGTCAATATTGCGGGTGTGACTTATTAAATAATCATCTCATTGGCCCTCATTTTTTTAAACTTCTAAATGTAGCACCTTGCCTTCACTTTTTAGAAGAACAATTGTCGAATTACAAGGAAGATTCCTTTGGAAACTCGCCGTGGCAAGTGGTTCAATCAAGATGGGGCACTGTCACAGTTAAGGAGACAAGCGACGGTAATTCTTAACGAAAATTTTCAGTGACGGTGGAGGGGTTAGGACGAGGTGATCTTGTACATTGGGCAGCTCGGCAAATTAATAATAATAATAATAATAATAATAATAATAATAATATAATAAATAAATTCTAATTCGTATGACCAAAAGTTTGAAATAAGTCAATACAGCAAAAAAAACATAATATCTAAAAGAACTATGCACTACCGATAAACAGAGAAAAAGAGGAGACCAAAAAAACAAAAAAAATCATGAATTTAGATTGTCCTCAAAAAATTCATTTAGTGAATAATAGCATTTAGATTCTAACCAATGATTTAGAGTGTTGTTAAATTTGTTGTGATAACAGACTTTCCAGTTGTTTGGAAGCTGGTTACAAATTTTAAAAGCAAGTATATCAGGAGTGTCCGAAGATAATTTTAAATTATGTTTGGCCAAATGAATTTTATTTTTTCTGATATTATAGGAATGAGTACTATTATTTTCATCCATGAGTCTATTAGTTAGTCCATGGTATAAGTTTGTCGGTCGAGTCTCGATAAATAAATTGAATGACCCAAAATAAATTAAATATATAATAATACGAATAAAAGATAAGCACTTGGTTAACAATACTTACTGATGGTACCACTGAAGAAATAGTCTACGCAGATACGTTGTCATCTGCTATTGTCTTCGGATTTTGAGCTTATAGCATTAATATCCAAGAATTCCAGTTTTAAAATTTAAAGAAATTGGATTTGAGAGAGAAACAAATGATCCAATATTATTTCTAAATAACCAACATCTATAGGAAGGAAGCAAATAATACTAATATGGTCTTTTAATCTATTTTTAAGCTTTATTTACATATACATATCAGAAACAGTTATATTCTATTCAATTTCTTTTTAGTACTTATTGCACCTCTTATAAAAATATTTCAGTCTTTATATACAAAGTACGTATAATATGTTGTATATTTATCCGTATGTGTATGAGTGTAATAATATACTCGTAATATAATAATCTTTTCCTTTATAAGCGACCGAAGCAGTGTTCTTGAGCGAATTTATACATTTACATAAATCACATCAAAATCTTGGGCTTGCACTCAATACTCTACAATTGAATATTTGATAACCATCATAATTTGTAGAACGTCATAAACCGTCGCGACGCTGAGAGACGCATCTGTCACCGGATTACTTAAGAGACGCTGTAATGGAATAATATAGTGAATGTTGGAAAGTAAATCTTCCTAACCCATTTATGTGTGGGATTCTTGAAAATATGAAACTCTTATTTGTGTTTAATAAATTATACTTTCAACATAAGCCAGCTTCAATCTTGGGTGAATGCAGGATAAGATGGATCCATTGTTCTGTATAATCTTCCAGGAATTTTATTGGTTTCCATCCCCCATTGGTTCAAAATTTTCAACTTCTCACGATTAGCGAAAGAATTATTAAAGAATTGACCAAAAATTTCCAAAAATCTTGAAAACCCCAATCGATTTGCTTCACTTATCATAATTTGGAGAACTAAAAAATTTCCACCTATACAAACGCCACTGCAGAAATCATTCACGTTCAAAAACCACAACACGTCTTCCACGAGAAATTTTAAACACATTTCCATTTTTCTTCGCCACAGATTTTCCTTCCTCAAATCTCTTACGGAACTCGAGCCCTCTTTTCGTGAAGTTAGTCGTGTCGTACTTTCGGAACGACCACCGCCAAGAGAGAACAGCATTTTTATGCATAGCAGGAACTCTTACTCGGCTTTCCTACCCGAACACAACACACCGACAATATAGGTTGGATATAAATCACACGAATCGACAGCGCCCCAAACTCTAGAATAAAAAGCATTCTATGATGTATATTCCCTATATACTATAAAAGTGTGGCCGTATACTAAAAAAAAAAAAAAACTGGGGGGCCGGCTGTCGTTTCTGATCGAGAGAAGGGCCATTCTAACCACGCAAATGAATGCAAAAAGCTTATGTATTGGCCATTGAACGTGATTTATGCAGGAAACAATATAGAAATGGAGATGTCAGGCGCCTAGTTCGGCACAACCGTACAGGCAGTATATAGCGGCTGAACGCCACCGTTTTATGAAATACTAAGTGGAGCGTGAAAAAAAACGAATTATAATGAGATTGGCGGCGGTGTGTGTGTATGTGAGGAATATGCGGTTCGGTTTTCGGGGGTTAGGTACGCATATGTAAGCAGTTGATGGAAAAAAATGCGAATTGGTGGAGAAAATCTAGGTGAAAATCTAGAAAATTGATTTCGGAGTTAATATAGGGAAGATGTGGAAGGTAATGCTTTAATGTCTGCAACGAAATTTTGAGAGTGTTAAAGGTTAACCGTCCAAATAGGGCGTGAACATCATTTTTGGGAATATGTTATTTTTGCAAAAATTGCTCAATCATTACAAATTTTGGGAAAAACATCAAAAACAAAAGGACGAAAGAAGAATAGATGGCGCACACCCGAACCACCACCAAGAAATCGAAAGGCATAAAGACATGAAAGGAGAATAGAGACAAGTAGTGGATGCAGTTTTGTTGTTGCGAAGCTATAATCTGCAGCACCATGCAGAGCAGTTTCAGCTGGAACATTGTATTTAGGCTAGCCCCCGAGCAAAATTATAAAAAGTCTGATATAATTCTCGAGAATAAAGCTCATTTATGGTGATATTACCATGGTCTTGTAATACAGAGACACATTTCAAAGAAGTCTTTGAATAATGTGGCTGATGCCCAGAATTTTGCTGTGAAAGGGGGTCTTCCACGAGAATTTAAAGACGTTTGCGTTCTCTCCTATGAAAAGACCAGAAAATCCAGGAATCCCATGATGGCAGAAACTGCAGTTCACCAGTGAGATCTTATAAACGATTTTGGATTGCCAAAATGTATTTTGAAACATTTAAGGACATAAAAAAACAAATTCAGTGAATAATACCAAATCTGTGGAGGGGCAGAGGGGATTACGAAGAGAGCATAAATTCTTTTGTCTTGTAGAGTATTTTCCCCAAACTCCATTGAAAAGTTTAGAGAAAATCAAAAAATCTATGAATCCCACTCTAGTAGAGGCACTCAATGGGACGAAATACTCCCAATAGCTTTTTCGCAACGTAGATCATCGACGAGAGCTCACAGTCTTTTGCTTTTTACAGTATGGAACCCTAGTTGCATATACACACTTAGCGACAGTTAGGAAGTCTGCGAAGCATATCCTAGCAAAGATATACATATTTGAAAAAACTAGAGTCAACGAAACCAAATTCATTCAAAAGCTTTTTTTTGTCGAAACATGGCCCTTTGATAGGTGCCAATATTTTGCCTTTTACATGATGAAGACCAAGTTGCATTAAAAAAAACCTTTGAGAGGTCCAAGAAATCTGTGGACTTCGTCTTGGCAGAAATTATGGCTTGCTCCTGGGATTTTATTATGGTCTTGTGTGCCGTAAAGACATTGCACAAAATCTTGAGATTTAATGGAACCAAATTTACCGAAAATTTCTTCGGATCTTTGGACAGGGGTTTGAAAATCTTATAAAAATGTGAAGATCTACTAATCCCATGCTATTAGAAACTGTTATTTAATTAAGTGATTCTGTCATGGCCTTGTTTTGCAAAGATACATCCGGAAAGACCTAAGACACAAAAAACCAAACGAACGCTTAAAGTTTTTTGCCTTCTATACTACGGGCTCCAATTTGCATTAAAAACCTTCAAGAGGGCCAGAAAGTCTGCGAAGCCTATTCTGGCAAATATATTTAACAAAGCCTTAGACTCACTGAAACCCAATTCCCCCAAAACCTTTTTTCAAAAGTGTGAATCTTTGAAATAAGCCTTTGCCTCTTACAGGATGGATCCCAGGATCTATTGAAATCCTTAGAGAGAATCAAGAAATTTTTGGTCTTTGTCTTGGCCATTTATGGGATCTTATCATGGCATTGTACCGTACACATCCAGCAATAGAAGCACATTTTTCCCGAAGCGTTTTCGATGCAACCCAGCTTGCATTAAAAAATCCTTCAAGAGATCCAAGATTTAATGGAATCAAATTTACCGAAAATTTCTTTGGTTCTTGGACAAGAGTTTTAAAGTCTTATAAAAGATCTGAAAATCTACTAATGCCATGCTGTTAGAAACGATTACTTAATTAAGTGATTCTGTCATGGTCTTGTTTTGCAAAGATACATCTCAAAAGACCTGAGACGCAACAAAACCAAAATTCTCCCAGAAATGTTTTCGAAATGTGGATCTTCGACAACAATTTAAAGTTTTTTGCCTTCTACAATACGGGTCCCAATTTGCACTAAAAACCTTGAAGATGGTAAGAAAGTCTGCGTGGCCTATTCTGGTGAAGATATATTTCATAAATGCTTGGCCTCATCGAAGCCAAATTCTCGAAGAAGCTTTTTTCAAAGCGTAGATCTCGGAAAGGAGTCTTTTGTCTTTTACTGGATGGATCCCAGGCTTTATTGGAATCCTTAGAGAAGACCAGGAAATTTATGACCTTTTTCTTGGTAATTGATGGGATTTTATCATGGTCTTGTGCCGAACATCCAGCAACAGAACCAAATTTTCCCCGAAGCTTGTTCGATGGAACCCAGGTTGCATTAAAAAAAAGACCTTGAAGAGATCCAATATTTAATGGAACCAAATTTACTGACAATTTCTTTGGTTCTTGGAGAAGAGTTTTAAAATCTTACAAAAGATCTGAAAATCTACTAATGCCATGCTGTTAGAAACTATTATTTAATTAAGGGATTCTGTCATGGCCTTGTTTTGCAAAGATACATCTCAAAAGACCTGAGACGCAACAAAACCAAAATTCTTCCAGAAATGTTTTGGAAATGTGGATCTCTGACGAAAACTTAAAGTTTTTTTGCCTACTATAGTAAGGGTCCCAATTTGCACTAAAAACCTTCAGGAGGATAAGAAAATCTGCGTAGCCTATTCTGGTAAAGATATATTTCATAAATCCTTGGCCTCAT
>ML219143.1:267-18112 GCA_004785975.1 Popillia japonica | reverse complement strand
CCCCAGAACTTCGTTTCGGCCTCCCAACTATTTGACAAAAGACTACGCTTGAAAGGCATGTAGAAAAAGCTTGCCGCATTTTTAAGGTCCTAACTTGGGGCTTGAGGAGAGGAGGGTGGTGGTCAAGTCATGAGTTGACAAGACAAGGCTCAGCAACCAGCCCGCAGTGAAGGACGCCGAGAGAGTAGACTATGATTGTAGAAATATCATCAAAGAAAGCAGCAAAATATAGATCCATTGTAGTAGAGGGTCGATTACAGATAATTTGGAGAATTTTGACAACTATAACCCCAAGATTTCCAGTAATTGTCGAATCTTGTCGATACTTGCTAGCGCTGGAAGGATTCAAATCAACATAATTTATTATAAAATTTGAATACTCAGAATATAGTTAGTTGGGTCCATTCTAAAGATTTTACCTTTAAAAACGTAAGGATACAAAACACCCAAAGAAATGGGGAAATTATGTTAGCTAAGACGCGGCGGTGAGAAGGGGGCAGATAGAGTCAGAACAGAACAAGACAGGACTCAGAAATTAGGCAACAGTAGAAGAAAGAAAACAGAAAATTATAGACCCAATTGGATTTGGACATTGAAAAATATTTATTTAACTTGATTTGCAACCTCACGGAATTGACTGAGGTTAAGGCACCATAATCTATTATAAAATTTAAAGCGCTCAGGAAATAGTTCACTGCTACTAGAGACATCGCTTTTAGAAATTTGGGTAACTCCAGAAGACAATTTCAAATCCTGTTAAGGAACCTTAGAGTATAATTCCCCAAAATCTTCTGTTAGAACAGAATATATCAAATGGCTTAAAGCAATAGCCTACTCAATAGCCAGGTCCTCTTCAGCCTTGCCATCTTATATATAAAAAATAACAATGTGTATGGCGGCCCCACAGCTGAGTACACTCCTGTACAAGTCTAGGCATCGACAAAATGAGACGGTCGATATCTGCTTGTGGCACCTCGTTGGAATTTCGTTGATTAATTGCGCCAGAGTTTGTAGAGAATGGTGCAAAGTGGACAGTCTCCTCCTCATGATATTCTACATATTAAATCTAAGGAATGGTGTGGCCACAGAAGAACATTAACTCCTGCTTCTTGGAGAAAGACTATAGTTCGACGAGCAATATGGGGACGTGCATTGTCTTGCTGAAGAAGAACGCGTGGACGGCCATCTAGATAAGGTAGTAAAGTGATTTTTAGGACGTCATCAACATAACGCGGAGCTGTCATATTGGCTCGAATAAACAGAAGCGATCGGCTACCATAAGCAATAAGCTCCAAAACCATTACTCCAACAGCCCTGTGTATATGCCTCTCAACAGCAAAACCCAATATCCCCTTGTTCTCCAAGTGGGCGTTGTACCTTTCTATGGCCATCGTGTATACCTAGATTCGTTGCTGAAGACGACATTATGCCCTTCTGCTTCCCAATGCTGCCCTTCTCTAATCGTGGACGGTATGAAAAAAGTTCAAAGGGTCGAATGCAGTACAAACAATTACATAAGTCCTACACAAAATATGCGTCTAGGTTTATTAAAAGAGAAGAAAATGTAACCAGTTAGTTAGACCACTGGCGGTAAAGCTGACATTGGATCACTGGGAAAATTATTGAAAAATCAAATCTACCGTCTATATCAAGAATTTCAATTTCCAGGTTGGAGCATTGAGTCAAAATCATATTCAAATATTTTGACACAAATTATTTTCTGGAGGTAAATTATACAGATCCAGCAGCAGTCACAGGATTTGTATAAGAAAGACAGCTTAACTGGTTTTGATTGGATTTGGATATAATTTAAAACAGCTTTTGACCTGTTTTGGCCATGGTTTTGATCTGTTCTTTTTAATTAGATATCCCGTTGTTGATATCTAATCCAAAACAAGTTAAACCTAGACCCAAAACAGATCAAAACCAACTAAGCTGTTTATAATATTGGAGATAGCTACCAATGATAGTTAAAGACTTAAATCAATTGTTCTAAATTCCATTTAATCCATTCAAAGTTTATTATTAACACTCAACTTTCCGTTTAAAACAAATTAATGATCAATTTATTCTCTCACTTATTTACGTAATACTCCCTCTTTATTATTGACGCAACCGTTAAAAGGCACCAACTTCAACTCAATCTGTCGGTCATACAGCTCCCTGAATATAATATTTCCCTTGACGGGCAACCTCCGCAAATACAAAATTGTTTTTCATTGAGACGTCAGACAGCGAAAATAGCGTTTTGATAGGTCCAAGACGTGCCCTGTCACTTCCACGGGTGCACTAGGTATATTGAAAAGCGAAAAAGAAAGGTCTCCACTAGACAGAGGAGCCCGTAACACGTAAGTATATACATAGCATTTTACATAAAAAAGAAACGTCGAGAGCACGTGTTGTATTGATGCTTCAAAATTTAATATTCGCCGTAAAATAAAGGCAGCGAGAGAAAAAAAAAGACGTACGAGAGGAAGAGCAAAAAGTATAGGCCGATGACGCTATATGAATACAACATCTCACTTTATCTGCTTTTATAACGTAAGAAGACACAAGTCCTATTTTCGTGACAGTGTCAGTCGGGCGTTACCGTGGAATTAGAAATTTTACGTTCTGATATGAATTTAGATGACTGTATATTCTGAAGAGCGGAGTAAGTATATCATCAACGCTGTTGAAAGGGAAATTATGTTGGAAAGTTATTGTGTTATTATGGGTAGGTGTTGGTACTTTACATTTTAACGAAGTGTGAAAAGCCTGGCTGCGACGCAGTTGTCTTGATTTAGCGCAATAAAAACTGAAGTTAGCTTTATCTTTTGTAGCAGAATTCTGCCTTCTTCGTATTTCTCCGGTTTTAATTTCATTTATGTAAGTGCTCGCAATCACCGCTTCTTTGTATGAATGTAGTGCTAGAAAGATGTGAAAGGTGTACATTTTTTACAGCCTTATAGAGCTTGGGGTGTAATTAGATTAACTGGAGAGTTTTTATGGATAACCAAAATGAATTTTACAATTTAGGGTATGAATACTAAGTCAAGGTCTAAGTAGAATATTCGAGTGGACAAAATTTCTTTACCAAAAGATTTAAAACTGAAGCTTAGGTTAGTCTAAATTTAATACATAACCTATAAGTTTACATATAAGCAGGATACACAGATAGAGGTATGCCGACGCGCATCTTATGCATACGTCATTGTGAAGCATTAATTGTAAAATAAAAATCCCACCTACGAATCCAGCAATTATAACCTCTGTTGAAATAAGTTTCAAATGTAATTTTTCTCGCACTGACGTCATGCGCGGCTTTGACGATATTTGGTTTTGAAACGAGCATACCTCTATCTGTGTATCCTGCATATAAGCTATTTTCTAGTGTAATCACTTCTGACAGCTGTCAAATTGCAGACACAATTTTTTCTCCATATTTTATTTTATATTTTAAGGATTTTAATGGGTGTAACTGTCAAATAATTTTTGACAGCTGTCAAATTGTAAATATAGTAAATGTCAACGTCCAACTGACTAGTTGTTGTTTGGGAATTCTCTCTTTCCGGCTTTTGCAAACCATTTCTGAGAAGTGGGAAGGTATAAATATAGATCAGATTTAACTGTTTAAGCTTGCAAATCGCAGTTACACGTTATGTCTGTTATTTTTAATAATCTATAACGGAATCGTGGTAACTACAACAGTTATGACAGCTATCAAAGGAAAAAAAAGCAGCTATGTATATATGTATACCTAGGACTTAGTAACTCCTGGAGCATCTACAGCCGTTGAGAAATTGTAAATGTCATTAGCAATTCTAAATGTTCTGGCAACTGTCAACGGCTACACATATAATTAATGTAAATTATCAATTTGGAACAGAATAGTTAACATATTTGAATTGCAAACACACTTATTTAGCGGTTTAATCGGAAAGCATGATTCATTTCCAATGTTGCAACTGCAGCTGTCAGGCACAATTTGGTAAAATTGTGAAATCTAAATGCTCAATGCCGCATTAATGCAAAAATTTTTGACAGCTGTCAAAATAACAAAGTATTCGAAGAAAAGAATGTATGATCTATGATGTCTGCTATTTATTTTTGATAGTTTCCAACCCACTTGACTACAGTTTTATACAAAATTTAGTAAACGTGGTGTTGCCCAACATGTAGGTTACATCATCACGTCATCTTTATATGCAGTTGTCAAGGCAGCAATTAGTCCTGTCTATTCAACGACTCAATGCAACGACTTAATTGGAAAAACAGGATTCTTCTATTATGCAATTTTACTACTGCAGCTGTCAAAATAGATTTCCGAAAAAATTGTTAAAAATTTTGAGTGGAAAAATTTCTGGTACCTGTGAATTGGAGGAGCCATTTGGGTGATTTTTACAGACGTAATAGTTAATAGGATAACTTGTAAAATACAGAAACAGCTACTTTTCGAGTTTAATAGATCTAACTATCAAATGTTCTCGAATGCTAAAGACCAGTACAGCATTGGCAAAGAAATGATCGACGTTCTAATGGGACGACTTTAAAAATTAGCGGAGCAATATTATGAGGCAAAGTAACAAACAAGGTATTCACTGAAGGAGAAAGTGTATGGGTAAATAATCCAGTGGACAAAGGATCGCTACCAGAAAAAATAGTCGAGCAGACCGTGCCTTGGTGGTACATCGTCGAGATAGATGGGGGAAGAAGAAGAGGAGCATTAGAAAGTCCACGTCCAAAAAGATCCGTTTCAGAACCGCTTACCGAAGTACCTCAGAACATCCACTTACTGAATCCTAGCGAATTCCAGGAGTCATTTCAAATTTCGGAAACCCTCACACCGCTCAATCATAATTTGAAGGATTCTGCTACAGATCCAGGAACAGGTGACACGCCGGCCAATGAAGTACCGCAACCTCTTACTCCACGCCGAAATCCATCAAGGAACCGACTTCCATCAGTAAGGTTTCGAAATTAGTAGGGGAGGAATGTATTTGGCGCACGTAGCAATTGAGAGAACTGTCGACTGTCAGGTACGAGTCGAACACCCGTAAAAATACATATTTTTTGAGTTCTGTGTTTAGAGCATTAGAGCGAATAAACAGTTAAACAAACATTGTGTCTTGTACCGGTCATTGAATAACCCACCATACAACAGCCTGCAAAGATTCTTTGTCATCCTTTCATTTCCTCTTAATGCAAATATTTTCTCAAGAGTTTCGCAAGAAATTCGTTGCACCTCAGCTGCAGTTGAACCTTGTAGGTCCATCCTAACGACATAATATATGACCTTGAATCATTCTGACTCCGCTCTTATGGTTGATAATGAAGCCATTTACAAAGAAAAATAGGCGTTAAAAGGCCTGACTACTCCAATTTGAACAGATTTATCAGATAAGTAGTGTTTTCAATTAGTGCAAGCTTAAGGTTTGATGATGCTCTAAATGTTGATCTCAAACTAATTTAGTGCCATATCCTCACATCACTTCCCTTTAGCTTCTTACACTCTGGTGATATTGTCAGATAACGCTTTCCATGAGAGGATGTCAGTTTCCGAAATAAAGTCTGAACTCTTTAAACCAGCAGATCTAATGGGAAAACGTGATTCCCGTCAAGGAACATAAACATATATGGTTTGTTGTCTTCTATACAAAGGTGATGTGGTACCAGAAGATGTTAGCGCTGCTATTGTCCAAATGAAAGACAAAAGTAATGTGAGATTTGTTGGTTGGCGTCCAACGGGTTTTAACGTTGGAACCAACTCTCAGCAACCTACCGTTGTACCTCGAGGTGATTTAACATGACTGCAACTAGTTGTGTATATGTTGTCTAATACAACAGCCATAGCATATGTTTGCAAAATGAACATTTGTTCATTGGTATACTGGAGGAGGTATGGAAGAAGGCGGATTTCAAGAAGCTAGAGAAGACTTGTCTTCTATAGAAAGAAATTTCGAGAAAGTATCTGCAGAATGTTAAGATTTTGACGAGAATAAAAAAATTTATATGTAATAATAGCTTTTTGGAAACGCTATTTTCGTCTAGTTTAAATTTTAATTTGTTAGATTGTGTGGTAAAACTGTTCTCCACACCACATTGATAGTAGCACTATAAGCACTGGCACTAATGAGGGGAACACCAGGGTTGTCCGACACGAATCTTGATGAGTCTGAACTATGTTATAGAGGGGCCTTTCCAGAGTATCCAAGTACTAGCTTATATCCTAACGAGTCCTAGTTTCTGATAAAAATCAATGTTGTTGCGTAGCGTTGTGGACTCGATCTACGCCTGCTACCCAAGTGGCTTGCGTTCGATTCCTGTTGGTAATTTTTTTTTCCATCTTATTGTGCACAATATTAAGAATTATATTTCATGACATGTGCACAATGAGGTTGAAAAAAATCATCAATAGGAATCGAACGCGAGCCACCTGGGTGGTAGGCGTAGATCCAGTCGACTACACTAGGTACGCTTACTTATACGGAGACCAACCTTAACTAGACGCATTAGGATAAACACCCGTGCCTGGGTACTAAGGTGAGGTCCTTCTATAACATAGTTGACACCAGCAAGATCCGTGTCGGACAACCCTGGTGTTCCGGTTGTAAGATGGCAACATATTTTGTAGAAATACATATCTAGTGCTTAGTTAGTGACAATGGAGTGTGGCGAATATTTTCGAGGAGATTTATCAAGAAGCCATAGTACCAGTCCAAGTTCCTAACTGTCAAAAGTTTTAAACAATTTTAAATGCAGTGTTCTGGAATATTTTAGTAATGTAACTGTTAAAAATACCTGAAACGTGCGATAATGCTCTTTTGACACTTACTTTTTTTGTGAGGGGAAACCGCTTGGCACCGATACATGGGTTCAGTGTGCATCGGTAGTGTCGGGCGCTGCTCCGACTAAAACCCCTCTCCTGTCCTTCTCTGGCATTCCGGAAATGTTGTATAACATGCCTTCAGAGTGCCAGCGGATTCCGTGATCTTCGTAATTACGATTTACGCTACATCCTTCCTTGTCTTTGCCATTCGTCACGCTCTTTGTTTGTCATGGTATTGGTGACCATATTGTCAATACATTCCCAGTTTTCTCTGCTTTCCATCATTTTTGCAATCAGGTTGTTTGGTAATACTGGTCCCACTGCCGCATGTACTGGTTTCCTTAGGTTATCCCATCTTCCACATTCAAAGATAGTGTGCTCCACTGTATCCTGCTTTAAGTAATATATACATGCATCTGTTACGTCATTTCCGAAGCGTTTAGCATACTTCCTAAAAGTGTTGTGCCCCGTCAAAACCTGTGTGAGATAATAGTCTGTCTTACGATGTTGGCAGTTTGCCCAGGTCTTTATGTCCTTTATTAGTTTTTTAGTCCATTGGGCTTTGCTTGTCTCATTCTCCCATCTGTGTTGCCCTGTTTCCCACATGATATCGTTTGCACGCGTACAGGCTGTTTGGCCACCATTTTCATGTACATATTGTCTTTTCCTCACTTGCAGATCTATGGGTATACCTGTTATGACTTGCAATAGTGGATGCTGTTCGATATTATTAATAAGACCTTTCTCTGTGGCTTTTCTAACATGTTCCGGTGTACCATCTTATCTACTGCCGTATGCCATATGGGCGCCCCGTAAAGCAGAATAGAATGGGAAACTCTACTCAATACCCTTCTTTTATAATAACTTGGACCTCCTATATTTGGCATTATGCGTGCCAACATTGTCGCCCGTTTTTCAGCTTTCTGAGAGACACGTTTTATGTGTTCGTCGAATGTAAGCCGCTAATCAAGAGTTATCCCCAGATGCTTTTGGCCGATGCTATTTTGGTAGTTCCCACAGTGAAACGTATATGTTCTCTCTTACGTTTACCCTTCATGATGATAGCCTCGATTTTTTGCGGTGCTAGACATAGTCTATTCCCCGTCATCCACTCTGTTAAACGTTTCAGGTTTTCGTTAGCGTTTGTGACAAGAGTATGCTCGTTATTCGCGGTTATCACAATTGCGAGATCGTCGGCGTATCCTACCATGTAGGCCTTTCCCGTTAGCTTTAATCCCAGGACGTCATCATAAAGGATGTTCCATCATACTGGGCCGAGGACCGATCACTGCGGGACCCCCGCTTTGTTTGGCAGTTTGATCTTTTGTTTGTTATTTGGAGATGTCGCTCGTCCAAGTAACTAGATATTATATTAATTAGGTATCCAGATATGCCTCTTCTGTTCAGTTTCTCGCTTATAAGATTCCAATCGGCAGAATTGGAGGCATTTTGTACGTCAAGTGCTATCATAGCGCACCTTGAATCTTTACAGTTCTTCACTATGTTTACAACTGTTTCTACGGCAAGTATCGTAGATCTTCCCTTTATAAAACCAAATTGGCGTTTGGATAAGCCCCCTTTCGCTTCTATCTCACATAACAGACGTAATCTAATTAATCCCTCATACAGTTTACTTAGGGTATTCAATAGACAGAGTGGTCTATAAGATGTTGGGATTCCTGGCTCTTTATCTTTCTTTAGCAGGAATATCACTTTTGCCATTTTCCACTCCTGCGAGAATTTCTGTGACTCCAACAATGCATTCATGACCGCTAAAATCCAGTCAGGAACGGTCTTAACTGCCAATTTTATGGCTTCTGGGGGAATCCCATCTACGCCAGGTCCTTTCCCGGATTTCATATTGTGTGCTACGATTTCTGCAAGTGTAAACGGTGTAGGCTCCTCCACTGTTTTGGGCTCACGTGTGCAGTTATCGTTTGCAGGGAGCAGTTCTTGGATTACACATTTTTTAAAATCCACCGACAAGTCGCACGGTGCCACGCTTTTTAATTCTCTTATAGCGATTTTATACCCAGCACCTCAGATATCGTCCTCAAGTTCTTTGCAGAGGCTTTTGACACTTATTAAACTGTAAGTAAATATCGTATTTTTGGATTATTATTCTTCTTTAAGTTGGTTATTGTAACACTTAATACATTCCTGACGCATATTTCCAAACAAGAAATTTTGACAGCTGTCAAATTATGGAAATAGGTGTATTCTTTATCTTCATTAACTGGCCGGATATCATCAAAGTTTATCCCGATAAAACATAACGCAATGAAGAGAATCGAAAAAGACAAGCAGACGAAACAACGTAAATACCTTTATTATACTCTAGATAAAAATATTTATTATACTGAAAGTCTGGTGTAGCTTCAGTATTCTGCCGAAAGATGATAATACCGACAAAGTTGAAGCAAAGCCGTACACAACTCGAAGAGGGAAATACTTCCGAAGAACTTTGCGGGATAGATCCTTCTTGCCCGAACACGTTCAGGAAATCGACAGAGATACCATTATGCCTCAGCTCTTTTCGTTGAGGTTTGCGTGCCCCGAAAATTCTGGTTGTTTGCAATCTTAATTATAATCTACTAATATTTCTCCTGTATCGATTTTATATCTTGATGTAAAATGTGAAATATCAAGCTGTTAAATTAGTAATCGAGTTTAGAACGAGAATTGTGAAATATGATTAATGATTGTGAACACATACTGTGAACAAATTCTAGCCAGATTCACATTCCTAATTGTAAATCAGTCTCTTTAATAACAAGCGCAATCTATCAATAGAGATAGATGCAGCAATGTAGTTATTCGACTAAATCTAGTACGTGCTTTAAATACAAATCGACAGCCGAATACTTTGGTGTAATCGGAATCTACGAAGTTGCTTAATACTGATGAATTCTATTCTCGAAACTGCTTTGCGAGACATAATTTGCTGATACAGCATCGTGTTTACAAATATTTACCTGGTTCTGTGATCCTACACGGTAAAACAACAGTACTTCCGGTTGCAATTCGGTAAGTCTGGCCTGGAGTTACGAAATTAGGTACTCGTTCGTTTATTGGCATGTCGATATCGTTCAGGTTCCCTTGGGCATGCCCATCTGTAACAGGAGATAACAGGATGTTAGTTTAAGCGATACGAAAACCGCATTGTATGTCTTTTAATAGAATTTAACGCATTATAAAAATAAAAAGTATTAGTATCTCGTCCAACCTACATCGATCAAACTTTAGTAATTTACACGTTATCCGAACAGCTTAATCGTCCGGGATCTGTCTGCATTGTGTCCGCCGCTCACATAGAACCCTCGCAAGCTGTTTTGAAAGCCTTTATTATATCGACGGATTGAGATATTACCTCCCACCTCTGTAACGCCACCCAGGCTCGAGTATTCAACACCATCCCCATCCCAGACGCGAAAGAAAACCTTGTCCGTAGAGCTCTCGGGCAAATTTTTAATGGATTCATTATGAAATTAATCAAAGTCGGCGCGGGATGATCGCGCTTAAGCTCGCAGAGCAGCTTTTAAAGCTCCCCCGGATATATCTCGCGGAGTATTCCCGGAGCGCTCGGACTGAACGGTATTTGTCTTACAACAATGAAGAATCCGCTCTGCCGGGTTTCCTTTCTGGTTTCATATTAAAATTTATAAAACTTTGTTTACGTTACGTCGGGGCGACGTTGACGTTGAGCGTGGAAAAAGGCGAGGGATGTACGAGGGAGAAGAATTAGTGCCACGGTGGAGGAGAGCGTGATGAGGTGACGGTCGCAATTGATTGGATGAAGATTATCACGTAAGATGTCGCCGGGTGTGATAGGGTTTTAGAATTTTGCGATAAACAACTTAATTTTAAATTGTTTGTCAGTGGGATTTTGTTTGAGGTAGAAGGAATAAAGAAGTTTTTGTGTGCGTTCCTTTTATTCCGTTAATGTTGGTCTCCGTATGAGCAAGCGTGCGTAGCGTTGTGGAAAGGATCTACGCCTACTGCCGCTGATTTTTTTTCCATCTTAGGGTAATAAGTGTGCAACTCTTCTATCTTGATCTGTTTCGCAAAAGCTTCAATAAGCTCATACGGCTTATCCTGGAAGCACATTGCTTCTTGCCCTTAATTTTCAAAAATGTTATCATATTATGAAAAAAGAGCCCCATAACTGGGAAGGACTGTGTATTCGGTATTGCATTTTATGTATAGACTTTGACACTCTGCACCACTAAATCCTGGACCCAATAACAGTATTAAAAGTATCAGCTCCAGTAGATGTCAGTGTCATCACCAAATTCACATGATGATGGAAAATGATTTCCAACAGTTGGTGTATATGAAGCATAATACTGGTCCCACGATCCTCCTTTGTGGGACACCATCGGTAACGGCGCCCAACAATGAATAGCATGTTTGTGGACCACCTCTACCGGCATTGTGATAGCCACACGAGTTTTAAGATCACGCCAATAAGATGAGATTTTAGATCATAATATAGAGTGATCCACCACAACAACACCCATAAACATATCAAAGAAAATTCCAGTCACAGGATTACGTTTAGTCTTGGTTTAAATATTAATATATAGTTCATTTCACATTTAATATAATACTTATAGTACACTTCCTATTTGTTTCAATTTATTTAATCGAACTTGCGCCCAAATATGTTGATTGTATTGTTTTAGATTAATCGCTTTCTTCCCACTGCTATAGCTTTCTTTGAAGCATTTAGGACCGTTAGTATTAATATTACTATCTACTATTTATCTTAATTATTTTGTATGTAGAGCTAGCAACCTACTTGGCTAGAATTTTCGCCAGCCCTAAATAGCTTCTAGGTCACATTTAGATGTGTTGCTAATGGTCTTCAAAGAAGCAATTGGTTCAGTCTTTTCAAGTTTGCAATGACTTCATAATGGATCTGTTGCTGTCAAGCTTGCTACATGAACAGGAAATAAAGAAACTGTTATTTTGGCATTAAAATTGGGCATCACTGGAATGTGTCTGTGAGTTTGGGTCAATAATTTCAGAAGTTTGGTATTTTTTTATTTCGAGTACAAACAATTTGATAAACAAATAAGGCATCCATGCTGATTCTTATAACAGAGAACTACAGGAAATGATCCACATTTTCTATACAGTTGGTACAGTTGGTCTCTGTTTGACTTAAAATTCAGCAGTTGATTTTTCTAGACTTTCTGAGATTTCTGTGGTAAAAATTTAATGTTTAGGTTAGTTCCAGTCATGGTACAAACATGCTCAAACTGGACTTGTGTTTCGATTATATATAATCTGTAAATACTGAAGTCCATGACACTTTTTTCCATGAGTGAAGATATTTTCTGTTAGTTTCAAATAGTTAATGTCGTTCTTCAAAAATCTCTCAAAAAAAGGGTGAATACTGTCTTTATCATAAGAGAGACGAAGTTTTTTTGACTATATTTGACGTTGTAAGCTTTTGCTGCCTCATTGGCGGAAATATCTACAGGGTGAAAGCAAAAGAAACTTCCCATCTTGGAAGGCATTCTGCAACTGGTAGCGACAAAGTAGAGTTGTAGGAGGGATCTCCTTGGATAGCCGCATACGTGCACTGAAAGGTAAACCCCAAGGTCAACGATGGATTACTACAGACCCCTGAATGTTGCTGTAGCGCAAGATTCAGTTCATCAATCTTCTTGACATTCCGCAAGCATGCACCATCCTTAGTATTAGCCCATCGAAGTGATTGTGTTGGTGCAAGAACTGAGCGAAAAAGATTACGAAGTCTAGTGGGCACAAATGAGCATGAAAGAAGTTTTTTTCTTTGGAAAGACCTTGGAAGGTGAAAGATAATTTGTTGGCAATAGAAGAGAGAAGCCTATATTTCGTGATTTTTTTTTTTCGCAGAGGGCTCCTAATCCTGCCCACAAGATTGAAGATGGCCTTCAGGATTAAAACCTCTCTCTCTAAATCATTTTTTGGAAACCTTTTCCATGTCCCTCCTACTGCAGCGAGAATCTAAATAAAAAAATTACCTAATGCCGTTTTTCTGGCCAATCTTCTCTGTGAATTTGTCTTCTATGCCAGCATCATACCATGGAAAATTAGGAAATCTTCCATCACAACTGGACAAAAAAAATTGTATCCAAAATTATTTGAGTCGTGAAGAGTGGGATGGTTTAGTTTGGGGTGGTGGCTCATTACAATTCAAAAAATTTATTATTCCCCCAAAACGTGTAGCCACCCCCCTAGAGGCAAAATAATTTTGGTCCAAAAACTTACTCCGAAGACTATTTAAACCCTGAAGAGTGGAGTTGCGGTTTAGGGTGGTGGCTTCTTTCGATTCAGAAGCTTTCCCTAAAAACTAAGGCCACCTCCTTGTTAGCTGCAAAGAAATTTTGGCTCCAATTATTTTTATGACTCGATTGTTTGAACCTGATCAGAATTTTCCTCAAGAGGGTTCAAGCATTGGAAAATTTGGAAATGTTCCACCACAACTTGAGTTTCCGTATCGAAATCCTGTGTAAGACTATTTGAACTAAGGAGTGTTGGCCTTGCAGTCTAGGATGGTGACTGATTTTGCTTCAAAAACTTTGATATTTCCCCAACAAATAGAGCCACACTCTGCTGGCAACATACAAATTACTATCCATCACCGTTTTATCATTGAATTGCGATTGAGCATGATCAGGAGTCTTCTGAAGAGGAGCTTCTTGATCACAAACATCCTGTAATTTTTTTCTATGGAGCTATCTCGACCCCAGGGTAACCAACAACGTTCTCAAAATTTAGAAACCTTCAAAGAAATGATAACTCAGGAGACTGAAGCCCGACATGATTCCGAGAGGTATAAACACCTTCAGAGAATGGCTTTTTCAGGCTTCAGAGGCGGCCATTTGCATGACATATTGTTTACAACACATTAATATTGTGCATTCTTAATCGGCATTATGTGTGTTTCTTGTTAATAACAATAAAAATGTCCTGTATTACTTGGTGTCTGTGTTCTTAGCTTCCCTAACAGAGAATTTTTTTCTGCCCAAACATCCCCAGCATGAAACTGAAAAAAATATCAATGTCTGCTAAATGATGATGGCTCCAATTTTGCCAGGGGAACATTTACATTGACTACATTTTACTCTGTAGATCCCTGGTATTGTCTCTAACCAGCAATAACAATTGGAGCAACGAAAGCCCAAGATAGGAGTGCCCTTCTAACCACAACTGGAACTGGAGCGGCCAAAGCCCAGGATTGGAGTGTCTTTCTAACCACCGCAGCAAGTGGAACGGCCAAAGTCCAAGACTAGGGGGTTTCCAAGATTACGGTCGTTGTTGAGGACATGGCCTATAGTGGCCTAATTAAGCCATTTTTTGGACAAAAGCTTTCAACATGAATGTTAAATACTGCAGCTAAAATAAAGGAACGTGATGTTCTAGATAATATCTTGGCGGTCTCTAAAACTCCCCCAGTTTTCTGACCAAAAAAGGAATATGTTCAACATTTTACCGCACATATTTTGACCGTGTCAAAATTGTTATTATAAATACATTAAGTCGTGTAAGTTATGCATTTATCACAAGTTTAAATCTGTTCATTTGCTGCAAAACCTGATATAATTATGATTAATCATTAGATTTAAGAGCTACCTTTTAATGGCGTAAATCTAATTTAATGCTCTTCATAACTTTATAAATCATCCTAATTAAAATAAATTCGTTTAGAATTAATTAACTCAAATTATGTACATAAACAACGCTGTTTTAACTCCATTATTAAGCAAGTTTCGACTTGGCAAAGAATTTGAATTTTCCACGGTGCTTCCATATTCTTTTTCTTCTCTTGCGTAAAATTCTGCGTGCTGCTCCGTCTCTCCCGACAACGTTTCGGATTTTCTAACTGCCGCATTTTTACATTATGTAAATAATATTCACTTTGTGCGTGCAATGAAAACGATATTACCGGTGGTGTCTCCAGCGTTTTTTTTACGCCCGAATTTTCTCTCTCTCTCTCTCTCCCTCTCCCGATATATTTTTGGGGATGCCTCCATCCTCGTTCGCTCATAACCTTTTTTCCCGTCGGCTGGACGAAAACAAAAGGGGATCGCGCGGTCCCCCCGGTGGAAAAATTCCTCGAGCAGAAATGACAATTCCCCGAGGAGCGGTGTAAACAAACTCGGGGACGAACTTTGAATATTTAATTTTTTATTCGCCTAGCCGTAATTTAATACATGCGCTCGCCTGGGGTCGGCGGTGTTCTTCTTTATTTTTTTTTTTGGGGAACGTTCCTGAATGAAATGATAAAATTTTCCTTCCTCGACATGATGCGTAGTTATTCAAGCGGTCTTTTTTAAACCTATTTAGTGGATATTATATTTCCTCTCTCGTTGTTGGCCATTTTGCTGAGCGTAAGATTAATTTGTGGAGGAGGGGTAGATTTTTTTTTGCTTGTTAGAGAACAGATTTCAATTTTTTTTGGAGGTCAAGGATAATTATTGTCGTTATAAGATTTCTGCAGTATTTTGAATTCGCCTTTGCAAAATATTTCACTGGTTTACATTTTAGAATGTATGTTAGTGTGCTGTAGCGTCTTTTGTCTAAGCTAGAGGGCGCAGATATAACCTAATTTATAGGTTAATTGAAATTCTGCTTTACTGTTAGTTGCCATGTCTGGAGGTAAGGTAAGGAGTATATTGGATGCACCGGGAGTGACTCTACTCAAGAACATATCCGCAAAAGTCTTAAAGTGATTCTATACATTGTGGATGCTTAGTTCTTAGTTAGCCAAAGAAAACGAGGAGCGATATTGAGTGGTCTGAGGATCATTCGTTTCAGGCCAGAAACTTGTAATAGTAGCAAATGCCAAAATTCATTTCATGGTCCATTTCTTGGCAACGAATGGTACTACACCTTCTTCAATATCCTTCAGAAGAAAACTAGATTTATGGTGTAAGTGGTGCAGCAAGTCAAAGAAGATTGCAAGTGGTACCACGAGATTCATAAAAGTTTTGAGCAGCCGGGATCTGGACAAACAGATCTACCTATAATGAATGCGCTTCCTAAAATAAGGAGTAACTTAACCAGGTTAAGTTAGAACTTGCTTGTTTGCACCTCTAGCAGATTTAAACCGACTGAATTCCATCTACTGGATTCGAAGCATCTGTTGGAATTCCTTTTCTCATATTGGCAAATCCATTTCGGTGGGAATCAAGTTTGGTCAAAGTTTCGATAGAACTATAGGAGCTATTTGTCAACTACATATTTCATTGCCTTCGGCCTCAGAGTGGCTTATTACCCAACTGTTGAACTGAAGCTTGGACCCAGTTGTCGAAGCTTCCGCGGAATCAAACTTGACTTGTTGTGCCATCTAATTCAAGATATCTAGATAGCAATCATTTCAGCCAGGAAATGATAGAGGAACCTTCGAGGCTGATGACATCTCTACTTTCCTACCAACGCTTGCATCATTTGGCCTTTTCAAGGCATCCGCAAACCTTTGACAACAAAGTTTGCTGGTTGTAAAGCTAGCTCTTAATCACAGTACTAATTCTAGCGATGAAAGTTTAAGACTGGTCTCTATAGCTGATGGAAACGTCTAAAAACATTGGACAGTGTTGAGATGGTCTGTTTGATAACTGAAACTAGCTTTACACCAGAAAACTGGGAACGTTGCTATGAGGTGAGAGTGGAAGTAGATGGATCACTCTACAATGTTCACCCAAGACTTTTGTACTATATATTGAGGAGTACCAGATCAAGTTATCCGCTACCGCCTTTGTGTATGGATACAAATTTCTATAAGATATCTATAAGATTGAAAATAGTGACCAGAAAATCATGAAATCCTGTTTACTCATGATGTCATGATGCAAATGGCATATAAAATTTAAAGGCATGGAACTGTTACCTTTATTCCATCGAATAATGTAGAGTACAGTAAAACTTCTTCAGAGAAATCTTGAGATGAGTGGTCTTATTGTAAGATCACTTCCAAGATTAGGGGACAAAAATTGATCTGGTTCTGCTGGTTTACTTATTGCCTTTATGTAATATGGTGCCTCCATACTGACCTAATACGAATCGATTTCTTATTTAAACAAAGAAGATTGTACTTGAAGAATTTACTATAAGATCGGATTTGATGTTTTTTATCATGCAAAATGAATTGCAACACGGTTTTTGTAGAGGGTGAACTAATACAATGTACCTTGAGGAAACATGAAGTCTAAATTCCTGCCAAGAATTAGTAGCAACTAAAGACCGCCCCATTTCGATAAAAATATTAGGACTTTTCGAAGGATATAACAATTTTATCATATTTATATCTTAAAAAGAAGATAATGTCTTGGTGAAGAGTGATGGTTTAAGGAAGTCATTTTAAATTAAATTAAGGGGTAGTCTTGTTTCTGGTGCAGCGTTTTTGTCCAACATAGGTCAAATGAAGGTGGAAGGTGGTAGCAGCAGGCATGATATAGACCACCACCGTGCCTGAACAACGCTAAAACAACTTTTTTTCTCAAACATCTGGTGTGCCTCATTGAACATGATATTTCCAGTATGAACCCAGATAAGTTACCCAACCCTACAATAGGAGGAGGGGCTAGAAAGTGCAGGACAACTCTCTTGAGCAAATGTAGAAACAAATGGTCAAAATTGGAAAATTCTGCAGTCAAAATCTAAAGCAATAAAACAGAGTTTAGCATTAAGCACATCATCAAAACAATTTGAGGAGTTGGCGGAAGGTAGCAGTGGGGATGATATTCACTACATGGTCGACATGAACAGCCACATATCTTGTCCATTACATAGAAAATTAGATTTCCAGGATAGATATCCGCAAATTTTAGAAACATTGGCCAACTCTATTGTAAAAGAAGATGACAGAAGGGGCAGGACAACTTTCTTGGCGAAATGTAGACATAACTGGTCAAATTGGGAAAATTCTGCAGTCAAAATCTAAATCAATAAAACAGAGTTTAGATTTAAGGACATCATCAGAAGAATTTGAGGAGTTGGTGGAAGGTAGCAGTGGGGATGATATTCACTACTTGGGGTACCTGA
>ML219142.1:25303-37721 GCA_004785975.1 Popillia japonica | reverse complement strand
ACAGTTTCGAAGATCCTCGATGATCCCCCTGTCGACGATCATAAACAAAGTTTTTCATGTATCCTCACAGGAAAAAGTACAACAGATTCAAATCGGGACTTGCTGGCCACAGATTCGTTCCTTAACGGCCTAGTTTAAGTATTCCCATACAAGTCGGGCAACATATGGAGGTGCACCATAGTGCATGAACTTCATTTGCCGTCGAACATGTGTAGTGGTATGCCATCCAAGTAATCGGGTAACGTATTTTCCAGACAATGCAAATGATCTACCGCATTTAATTTTTCGAGAAGTACATACATGTGGGCCAAATAAATGATCGTCCAATATTCCGACCCATACATTTATTCATGTCCTATGTTAGAATGAACTCTGATGGATATCTTGAGGGATTTTATCGGCCCAGGGATAAATATTATGGTAATTCAGCACACCATTTTTGTGAAGCAGTATTCATCGGTAAACAGGATCACGGATCGAATATTTGGAAGATGAGATTCTGTTTGACGAAACCATTTACAACAGGTAAACCGTCGAGGAAAATCATTGTCTGATAGACGTTGGATTTTCTGTACGTAATACGGGTGCAGTAAAAGATTTTATCCTGTTTCTCCGTAGATTAAAATTATGTCCTTGTACTTAGTATTCGTATAACTTGCCATAATGTACGCATAGGACAACGAATGCCTGTGGATGACTCAACATTCTGCATGTGGTGCCCATCCATTTATGCGTTGCGCTCGAACAGCAGGGCCGGACTGTGATTGAAAAATATTATTTTCTCGTTACTGTGTGGACATAAAGTATTCATTTTTTTGGAATTTAGGTTTCCATGCCATTAGCTTTAACCTCTTTTACTTTCATAGACTATTCAGTAGACACCCTGTATTTATATATATCTAATTTAATTTTTGAACGGAGATAACGTAACAGCACGTACGCCATCGATGGGACGACTCATGAAATATGCAGAATCGAGCTCGTTTAGAACAAATCTGTATGCAGCTGTTAAAAGCTTCTATCTGCGCTGTATTCCGCAATGTTCGTTCGTTCGTACGCCGTATTAATTTAATTATGTATTTAAGTGCGGCACGCGAATACCAGCTTCAGCACTATACGAAACGGACGACTGGAGCGAAATCGTCCGAAATGGCCGCCAGCATTATCGGTAATGGTGTCGAATCGCACCAGTGTACTACATTAAATTGACTCGTTTAAAAGTGTAAAATAGATGCAGCGCCATTATAGTCTTTTAAATGTGTTTAAGAAATTTCTAGATAAGTGTGTACTTACTTATTCTGGTACATATTTCATGCAGTTTTAGTCAGGCGGAAAGTTTTTAATTTATAATAAAATAAAATTTATGCTAGGGTTTCCTAGCATAGTACAGAAAGTACAGGTTTAGTGACAAAATGTCGAATATGTCGTTTCTTTTCTTTCTTGCAGATACTTTTGTCTTCTGTTTCTTATCTTTAATTTGTTTTCTGTTTGGATTTAACCTGCTATGACGCACTGAAAATCCAGTAGCAATCATAACACAATGAAATTATTTTGGCAATCGGTAAATGCAGTTTTCACAAACAACATAGTCAGTTATATATCAATCAAGCATAGCCTCTGCATTCGAAGACACGCCGACATCGCAAATTCGAGCAAAAGAAATATGGTCTGCATTTTAAATAGGTATTGGATTGGCAGTAGATGTCACAATTATTGCAGATCTCGTGGAATATGTTATGGGAATATGTTATAAGGGGAAGAGTGTGGGTGGAGGACGTGGCTAGTTTTCTTGCTATCTGGTCTAGACCAAATTCAAAATTAAATACTAGGGTCTGTATTTAAACTCTAGTGCTTCCATTTTGAATTTGGGTTTTTAGTATATGTATTTATATAACTTTTATGTACCTACTTATTTTACGTTGCTGATAGTTTTTTCCACTTCTAGGTCAATTATAACACTTTTAATTCGATTAAAGATCAATTTATTCCAGAACCTTTACAGTTTATAGTGTTTTAGGTTTTCGTTACACAACTCCTTCAGTGAAATAAATTTGACATTTAATTCGTGTCAATTAATAAACAACTAGCCACGCCTATCAACAAAATTATCTATGGACAAAGACATTCAGTGATATATAGGATTATGTTTACAATATCGTGGACAAATTAAGATATGTTTTAAATGCAACTTTATAATCATAAAAATCCTTATATCACTGTATTTTTGTCAAGCTCTAACAAGTCTGTTCAAGGACTAGGGAAAAACATGACAAAAAGATTTAATCAAGAGCTTAATTTGATAAAGTTCAGGCGTGATCAGAGTATATTATTATAAATAATACTTACATTTTCAATATCTGTTCTAAAATTGACCGCATTATTTTCTTTTTTAATGTACATCATTTCATATATTAATCTCTTTTTATAACTATTTTCTTATTTTAAAACCTTAACATTTTCAAAATCAAAGTTATGTCGTAATTCTTTAGACTGCTTAGACAAAGCAGTCTCTGCGGTTATGTTATGCGTTACCGTGTATTGATGATTATAAAGGCTTTTTTTAAGTATTGTCTAGTTTAACCTACGTAACATTTATCACAGCTTTTGCATTCTAACTTATATACGACTTATGTACTTTGATTAGGTATCTTTTTTAATCTTAGTTTTTAAATTTGTAAATAACCGTCTGTTATTGTTTGGTGTAAATAATATTTATGTCTGATTTTTTAAATTCGTATTTAATTTTGTCACTTAAGTCGTTGATGTATGGAATTGTGTGATATATTTTACTATTTTGTTTAGTGCCTGTGTTGTGTATTTTATGTATTCGTTTTTTTTATAAATTTTTCGTAAAATTCTTGGAGGTAACTATTTTTTTGTCAAATTGATCTAACTTTGCTTAAATTCTCTTTCCTAAAATCAGGATGTGCTAATTTAATAGCCAGATCAACCAAACTATTAATTACACTTTTTTTAAATTTACCGAATTTTTTGAAAAGTAGTTTAAGCGTCTGTTGGTACTAGTGTCTTTTATGTACTAATTTGTTTTTATGCTCATGATATTATGTATTATCTTAACATTTAAAAAATTTATAGAATTTTGATTTTCTTTTTCAACAGTAGAACATGATCAATTTTACCTAACGGTATGCAGCACGGTATAAGCAATCATATACACACCGCTTATAAAATTCAACATGACAATTAAATTTATTTAATGAATTTTGCTCAAGATCCTCCATTACTAAATTTGCTATTACAGCAGGTAATGGAGAACTCACTACGATTCCAAAAATTTGTTTGTATATTTTGTCGTTGTATTGAAAATAGGAAGAATTTAGGCAAAGTTTTGCAGGGAACATAAATTAATTTTTTGGAGACTTGTATAATTTTTAATTAAATCCCACTTTTTGTCTATACTAGATAAAGCAAAATCTAAAGGTATACTAGTGAATAATGATACCACATCTACACTTATTAATTCGTAATTATGTGGTATCATTTTTTTATTTACAAATTTAACAAATTCCCACGAATTTTTTATACTGTACTCCGAATTTCCTACAATATTACTAAGAATTTTGGATAAAAATAAAAAAAAAATAAATTGTACGTAGGTGACTGCATACTATTTACAATGGGCCTTAAGGGAATATTAGGTTTATACATTTTAGGTATACGAATAAAAAGTGTTATAGTTGACCTAGAAGTGGAAAAAAGTATCAGCAACACAAGATAGTTTGGTTTTTTGTACATATTATGCTGTATTTGTTGGCGAATGCGGAAAGGTTACGTTCGGTGTAAAACCGCAGACGTCGCAATAACTCATGATCAGTCAATGTCCTGTGTAATTTACATAATCTATTGGAAAATTATTTCTAATATTACAACAAATAAAAATTACATTAATACTACTTTATAGGTATCATTCACTTACAGGTTACACATATAAAAATTGTTGGATTTAACAACGATTTCTCTCCGTCTGGTAGTTCCCTCGCGACCAAATGCACAAGTAGTTAAACGCAACGGAGTTGTATAATTTAGTACTAATATACGAGATTCGGAGTTAAATTACACTTTTACGTAGTTAAAGTTTCCCTTGCGAAGTTGGTTCATATCTCAATGGAGTTGAAAGTATTTGATTTTGGAGTTGCCTTTACTCCATTACAGAATTTAGATACCCGTAGTTTGTGTTAGCTAGACCCCGTTACAGAGTTGGATAAATTCCTTTATGGAGTTACAAGCACTCCGTTAAGTGTAGCGTGAACTCCGTGTCGCAGTTGAATGAATACAGTTGCGGTGCTGCGTCAACACCTATACAGTGTCAGCTAAATTTCACTACTGAATTCCTACTACTGTTTTATGGAGTGACGCTCATTAATTTATGTAATCTAAAAAATTGATAAACAAAATAATTTTATAAACTGCAAAATATTGAAAAGGTAAAGTAGACCATAAAAAAACAAAATTTCTACTAAAAACATAAACATGTATTTCAATATGTACTTAAAATGCAATACAAATTTAAACAAGTTCATACTTTTTATTTTTAATAAATGTACACATACCCTAAAACTAAATTATATATTATTATATTTATATATTAAAAAATAATAAAAAGATAAAAAACTAACCTCTATGAACGTCACAACACAATTTATAATTATTAAAGATTTGTAAGTTCTTCACATTTTATTTATCTTGATACTAATTTCTCAATCGCTCGGTGTTAATGTCGAAAATTCGGTGGTTACAAATCCGTATATTTGAATTTGTATAAACTTCCAGCATGATTTAAAACTGTCTTCGAGTTTTGTTTTAAAAACAAACGGAATTTGTTAACGTTAAAAGAGTCTAAAGCATTATTCGTATCAGTAGGTAACAAAATATTATCTAAAACGATAATAACGATTTCTGAAGAACCCACTGATAACAGCAATGGTTGGATGTTTTTTTTATTCTTTACGCCATCATCTAATGGAAAACTTATCTGCAATAAATACCTGGTTGAAAGAAAGAAACATATTTATGAGGGTGGAAACTTACATGATAAAAAATAATTAATTTTTATGTCGTCTCGTCTATAGAAGTTCTGTCAATACCACCTCGCCTTCTGCCAGTGATTGTTCAACATTACTTGATCTAGTTTGGTAAACTAAGCGAATGAAATATGGCCGTTATGAATTACAAAAGCATACGTATATGCAGGAAAGTTCCTTATACCATAACAGTTAGAGAACACCTACCTGTTTTCTTAATAGTATTAATATCTAGGTTTGCGACTGTTATCTTTATCTACTTTTTCAAGTTTTGGTACTTCACTCTCACGCATAATGCATTTTTCATTATCTAGTACATCACCCATGTATGTAACTTCCATACTGATTGTTGCAAGGAAATACAACGCGCTTGCGCTAGCAGCGATTCCACCCGACCTCACTGAAACATTACTTTTAACAACTTTTAGGAATTAAGTTTCACATTTATTGGTGTTGCGTTAACTTCCTTTTGTTGCTAAACTATTTAGCAACACCGAAAGTTAACATATTTTTTTTCGTTTGGTGTTAATATTATCCGTGCCTGATGTTAAACAACGAGTAACACCGTCGAAGGATATTAAATTTCTATTTTTGGGAGTTGGAAATTTCTAATTACATGGGGTGTAGTTAGAAACATTTCCGAAAAGTGTTGTAATATTTCGTTTTAATGTTAATTTAACAAATTGCTAGTGAGAATTTAACTCTTTCCAGAAAAGCTACAACCCTGTTTACTTTAACTCCGTAAAATGTTTATGTGTGTACTACAAGCTGTACAAAGTATTCTTGATTACAATTTATTTATTGATTTGTCAAATGGTAGTCACGGCAAAAACAGTACTACTCATGCAATTAATATTAAAAACCCGATCCTGCCCGTTGGTTACGCTTCTATTAAGCTATACAAAAATGTTACATAAAACCAGGTTATTCAAAGTAGCTTCATAATAAGCGTGTATTTAACGACATTCCAACAAATTGGAATGTGTAGTTTTATGACATACTCAACATGATCAACTATAATCATTAACTTCAACCAGAAGCTGATGCATCTGCATTGTACACTGTGCACGTTCAAACAACGCCAATAATAACTCAACTGCTAATAGTTCACAATTATTCGAAATATTTAGATCAAAGGATCCTCAACTGTGTTCCTGGCGGACATACTTTATTTAAAAATTATAGCCAGACTTACGTCGTTTGCGCGCGTAATTTTTAGCGTTCAAGTCTGCCGCGGACGAACCAATAGAACAAGCAGCGCAGTTAGAGAGACGAACACATAATTTTCTGCTTCCAGAAATGTCTCCATAAACCGTGACACATGGAGGCTCGCGTATTGCAGTCGTAAAAACCGGGACCCGTCACGACCCGACAATAAACAAAATGACTTAATAACATCGCGCTGCGTGATCAAAGGCCGCTCGCCTGCTCGTTGGCCCGTCATCGTCAGTCAGATACTCGCCGCCGTAGACACATCTGGACCTGAAAAGCGGAACGGACTACCGCTAAATACGCGCGACGTGTCCGCTGGTTGCTAATTCTCCATTAGGAGTTTAAAGAGACGTTGGAAAAATGGCCTCTCCTGTTGGCACTAATCAAATCTCCTCGCGTTAAATCTTCAAAGCCATTCCGAAAAGCATCAACATTTCACATTAACTATTTTAGCATTTGCTTTTTAATACAGTACACTACGCGTATTGTTATGATATCTGAATTTATACCCGCCCTAAGAAGAGAACCATGCAGAATATTCCACACCATGACAGTGCAAGATAATAAGCTGCAATAAATTATCCACATCTTGAACATCAAAAAAAGAATTACCAATAACTCAAGATTTATATTCAATTAATATATTATTTTTATTTTCCTTGTAAGGAGATTTGTTCGCTATCAGCTTGTTTATGATATAAAATTAATAAGAATTCCAACCACCTCGTTACCATAAGATCATAAATTTGGCAAGATGTTATCGTGTAATTATAGGCAGCCCGTATGAATATTTGAATGTCGTAAACAGCGATGTAAAATAAGAAGGATGCTGCCAGGTTGTAAGCAAATAATTGGGGACGCAGTTTATGTTCACATTTAATTTTATTACTTAAGCTACAAGACAATCAACAAAGAGAATTTCTATAATTATTTTTGTGTATGCAGAGTATATTTACGGATTATTAGCGTCTTACATCATTTTAATGTCAACTGTTTAAATTGTGTCAACTGGTTTCTCTAAAAGTCATAAACTCAATAAAGGAATCTAATCTAAATCTAATGGAATTTATGAAGGCATGAAAACTAATAAACTTCTGCTAATCACATAGAACTGATCGCTACTCAACCTAGCCCAGCAGTAGTGACCAATATCAAGACAGATATCTCTTGCTGCATTACAAATTTTACATATGTAGACCACCATACGTATCAATTTTAAGTCTCCTCAAAGAGAAGCAAGGTCTGCTAAATGCAGACCGACACAAAATTAAACACCAATTATACAAATGTTTGCGGAAGTACAGCGAAAGTTGATAAAAGAACAATGGAAAGACGGTTTTCCCATCAATGCCACACTACACTTGTGTACAGACGGCTCTAAGACGGAACAGGGTACAGAAGCCGGAATATTTGGACAAGAACTGAAATCAGTCTAAGCCTATCGAAGAAACCTGAAGTTTTCCAGGCAAAAACAGTTACTATACACGACTGTGTCAAACAAATACTAAGTCTAGGAACAGTGCATCAACCCATATAGCCAGTCTCACTCATAACCAATGTGTGATAAAAGGGCTTGACGCTATTAGGACTAAATCACGCTTGCGCACTAAACGAGCTAACAGAGCACAGTACGGTAACCCTAGGTAGGGTACCAAAACACGATAGCATTAAAGGTAATGAATACTCGGATACGCTGGAAAAAAGAAGAGGCGTTCAAGCCATTCATCGGACCTATACTATCGTGTGAAACCACCAAAAGAAAAGTAGCTAAAACCATTGCAAAATGGTTGGAGCATAAGGCTCTAGAATGGTAGAAAAACTCGTAAAGATAAAGACAGATCAAAAATTCCATTAAAGAAAACAATCAAATTTACAAAAGACTTGCTGAACAAAGGAAGGAGAACTATCAAGTTAAATGTAAGGAGAACTGTAGAATGGCGTAGAAAATGCTCTGTGCAGATTCTGCCAGAGGGAAGAAGAGACATATTTTGTGCTAACTAGTCAGACTGAGGGTAGAATGCGTTGGCGAACTACATACAGACACAGCCTCCTACATAAAGATAACCTCACCAAAGCCAGAAAAGCTCATGAAAAATACAAAGTTAGCTATGTAGATCTCCTTGTTTATTTTGTTTATGGAAACTATGTAAAGTAATGTATAGACAATGATGAACTAGAGCAATATGCGGATGATACTTATTTCATTAGGAACCACTCACAGTTTGAAATCCTAACATCGGATTATTAAAGATAGTTGCGATATGCGCTATTGTTAAATCTAATAAACACAGCATCAATTACAATGTCCTCATATGGAGAAATTACAGGTCTACTACTGATAATCATCGCTTTTGTCCATAATGTATTTAATCTTTAGCTTATTTACTTTAAACCACTGCACCATCACCTTTAAGCTATCATTCATTTTGTTTACAGCAAGTAGAATGTCATCATCTGCAAGACTTATTGAAGTGTCATTAATATCCAATACAAACAGCAATGGTCCAAGCACTGATCTTTGTGGCACACCCGAATTTACTATTCTTGCTTCTGACTCTTTAATCTCATATCTAGTTATTTGATATCTGTCTGTCAGATAACTTTTTAACCAAGATAGAGCTGTATCTTTTATTCCATACCTACTAAGTTTTTTAACCAATCTATCTGTCTATAGTTTCAAACGCTCTCTTCAAATCAAGAAAGACCGCAATAACTTTTTTACTCTTTTCTATTTCTTCCTTCCATTTGCTATTACCATATTTGGAGAGGTTTCACAAGAATGACCTTTTCTAAATCAGAAAGTATTTCATTTTTTTCCAGAAAAGCTTCAAGTTGTTCTTTTGCTATATGCTCAATGACCTTTTCCAATGTCGGCAACACGTTAATGGGCCTATACTTTTAACATTTTTTGGTGTTACTTACTTTTGGAATCGGCTTTACAATAGCAGTCTCATATTCAAGTTGTGGTGGCAGAGGTCTTGAAACTAACGATATATTATTTTAAAAAAACAAAATGCGAACATTTGTAACTTTTGTGATACGATATTTACGAATTCATGCAATCTCCAACAGATCTGTACTAACAGTAGAGCAAGTATTTTGAGAATTGTCGTGACTTATATCAAACCTTTTTAATGAACAATACCATCAACTGTTTTGCAGAGTACCTAACTGGAGTATACGGACCAGGAACCAAATACTCAGAGTCAATGGGAACTTACCCCAGCGTCTTCCAGGCAGAGATCAATGCTATTGGAAGATGTGCTCAACTAAATCTTGATAGGAACTAACGGAAGCAAAGCATTGCAATTTTCTCCGACAGTGAAGCAGCCATAATGGCGCTAGGTTCTAACACCATCAGATCAAAATTAGTCTGGGAATGCTTAGAGAAACTGAACAATCTAGGCAGAGAAAACAGTGCTGGGTACCAGAACACGCTGGAATCAGTGGCAACGAGAAATCTAATTTATTAGCAAAGAAGGCCGCCACGACATCATTTGTGGGACCGGAACCATTTTGCGGAATAGGGATGAGCACCTATGAAGGAGAAGTCAAGGACAGGGAGCAGAAACTCAGAGCAACCCTCTGGGAAAATCTTCCCGGTCTGAGACATTCCAAGGTATTTCTTGGAAACTTCAATAAGCGAAGAACAAGGACGTTGCTGGAATTAAGTAGAAATAAACTATGTGTACTTGTGGGTTTCCTCACAGGGCACTGCCACCTTGGGGAACACATGGCAAGGATAGGTCTAAAACACAATAGCGACTGCAGGTTTTGCGGGGCGGAAAGCGAAAATCCGGAACACCTGATATCCTACTGCGTGGCTATTGCAGCGATTCGCGCCAGTTATTTTGGTAAGGATGTCATTGCCGAGGGGAAAATACCCTCCTTGAAACCATCACAGCTATTGCAGTTTATTAAAGCACTTGGACTGGATGGAGAGCTATAATTGGGGACAAATACCAACAACGTATAGCTCATGTAGGGGAGCACAATAGATCATTCCGTCGCAGTGCAACACCACCCTCAACTCGAAGTCTAATTCTCTAATTCTCTACCTAACTGGATAAGCCAAAACTTGACAACGGTCTGTGCGTGGGCTTTGTCTATTACGGTGATTGTGTATTATACGATACACTTATGTAGCAGTAGTGAACAACTCTAAAACTCGGTAAAGGTTTTCTTAGGATGCGGCAGAAAGAGCTGCTCACTTGGGAAGCCAAAAAAAAAACCAAGTAAGGTACGATATTAGAGATAATGTTTTTTTGCAGAACGCGTAACGTTAATGTGCTTTATACAATACGTCACTCAAATAGCCGCTGCTATTGTTGATGCATTAGTTGAGGCGTTCTCTGAAGTTGTTCATTATTCTCCGATACATATTGTGCGTGATTGGTTTTACTTCTTTCGTTATCATTTCCTTGAGGGCTTCTAAAGTGTGAGGGCATCAGTGTTGGTATACCTTCCACTTGAGATAGCTCAGTCAAGGCCATTGGACCTAGGAGCATGTAAGTTCAAGAATGGGAATTACCTAACATAGTGCCTACCGACATTCTGCACACTTTAAAAGGAATCGGACTGATCGGCCAACTGTAATTACAGCGAGAAGGCGGACACAATAGATCTTTCAGATCGCAGTGTTTTGGACTACTCTTGGTCTTTTTAAACTATCAAGAATCAGTAGGGTTGATGTAAATTTTCTTACCTTTACTTGAATGAAATTTCTGCCAGTTTAATTAGATCGTTTCCTTCCATTAGATGGTTCCCCTCCATTAGATCGCAAAAAGGCCCTACTATGGGTGTTATATGTTGGAGCTTATCTTTTCAGTGGAAATACTACTACGTGAGAGTGGAAAAGAAAGTCGTTTCTTTCAGATAACGTATACCTCTTCTTCTAACTCAAAATAATAATAAAATAAAATTAAAATAAAAAAATAAATAAAATATATAATATAATAATAAATAAAATAATAATATCTCTGTAGTTACATACTTGATCTAACTAGTAAACATATGTAAATTAGACACAAGACACTAAGGCAAAAAATTATGTTCACACTCTAACATTATTTCATTAGTCGAACTACAGCTCCTGCGGTTCCACAGGACTCTATTCTCGTTCCTCTATTATTTTTCTTATACATATATGTAGTGCAGTACTATACAATCGTGTTAAAACTTGTACGTCAGTTTGTCGGACTTCGTTCAGTAACCATTAATTCTCAGATAGTTTTTTTTTAGTCCATTCTCCATATTCAGGAAGTATGGATAGTGTCTGCAGATTATTGATAACGTCTTCACAATATTTTAAGACAACATTGTGTTCGGTTTCTTGATTGACTAGAACCTTAGCTTCAAGTAATTTATATCACATTAAATTCGAGGTTAGTATGTACCTTGCGCCGCCTAATTGCTTGTCAAAGCTTCTTATCTTATCCCGTATACTATGCTTTATACTAGGCTCATATTCTTTTTGTCCAGCCAGTTTGAGTTTGTCTATGGTCCGTACTTTGACCAAACGACGAAACGACTGCAAGAACTCATACAAGTTATTGGAAAACCGAAAAACGTCTTCGACGGAATATTAACAAATTTTTACCGGAAGTAGAACTCCAAAGTTAAATTTGGTTTAAAGCAGTTGCTGGAAAAAGTCATTGACTTAAGTTTATCATAGATTTTTTTTTTGTTTTTTTTTTTCAACTTTTGTGCTTATAGTTTATATCGCGTGTCCGTAAATGTTTGAAGCTGACGTCTGTCAAAATGTATGCGATACTTGTGCTTAAAGTTTACCACCGTGAGAATCTCAGTTCAGGGTTTTAGTGTGGTTTTTCTGTTCAATTTTCATTACCGTATTAGTTTTTCCTTGCACTGACAATCAGTTATTTTCATAACTACTAAAATAAGTTTATAAAATTCGTGTAAGTGACATTTGAGATTACAATCCAGTTAGGAATGTAATATCAAAGAAATGTTTAAATATGCGTTTCAGATGTTATTAACTAACAAATATGTTCAAAACTGTGACTACTTGATTGGTATATAATGTATCTTGCCTTATTAGGACACAACTTTTTGGTAGATTGCACCATTACGGCTGCTTCGGCGAATAAAAGTTACATTATTATTATTATTATTATTATTATTATTATTATTATTATTATTAT
>ML219142.1:0-25293 GCA_004785975.1 Popillia japonica | reverse complement strand
TATTATTATTATTATTATTATTATTATTATTATTATTATTATTATTAATATGAATTTAGTTAAAAATGATCTAGGACTTATTATTAACAAAATAAACATCCATTCTATAAAAAAAATATTGAAATTCAAATTTTGCCAGTCTAAATTCAATCCGTTCAGCTTATAGAGATATACTAAAAAATCGTAGCTTTATTAATCCTCTAACGTATGCAACTAGTGGTGCAAGAGCGGCAACATTCTCTCCGGGATTTACTCTGATCTATATTTTCCATTGACAAGAACGTATAAATCCCAGGCTACTGTTACTATCAGACAACAGCACAAAAGCCATACAAGCTATGCGACGGCACGGTCAAAACGGACAGGATATAAATTGATTTTATCGGCGGAGAGCGAAGCTTTAAAGTTACTTTGAAAAATTCAATCAGCGCAAGATTGAATTTTAGCGTCGGGCTTTGGTGTCGGCCGTCGCCGGCGAAGTGTTTGTTTTTTGACCCCGCTGTTACACGTACACACAAGCATGTGTGAAGAGCATCGCCGAAATCCTGTTTCGTACGGAATCTATTGTTTCGTGCCTCGGTCAGCTTTTAACGTGATTATCGCAAACGCACAGAAGAATTTATCAATTCTTTTGACTCAGATTCCTTTTTGATAAAATTGGTTTATAAATGCTACTTTTATTATTATTTTTCTAACTAGCTATTACTATAGCATGACGTGTTAATGTTGAAATAATGCGTTCCTTTAAAATTAAGCCTGCGTGCACGTCCATCCAGCTGTAGACTATATCCTATATATTAGGGTGAGCAATTACTGTACATAAATACAGGCTATCGCGTTTTATATTTAGGTAGGTATAGAGACGAGAAACATATATTATGATTAAACAACCGGTAATTTGTCTAACGCCCGTATACTTTCGTACGTCTCTCGCTATAGCTTTTTACAGCTGAAAATGGAGACGTCAACGTCGAAAGGAGCCTCCTTACCCACCTCGTCCGGTCTGCGATATTTAATAACTATGGACGTCGCGTACGATGGGCGTGATGATCGTCCGAGAGACCAATTAAGCTATCACGGCTTGCCTTTTAATTAAACAAAACGGCTTATTAATTTTCACGAGAACGCTATCTAGCGAGTTTAGAGGATGACGGCAGGAATGTCGAATTCGATTTATTCGTTAAGTTAAAGAGTAGAACGTGGGACGTTATTGGTTATTAAAGCAGGAATCTTATTAATATTTAACTTAATACTTCTATTATTGTAGTTAAATAGTTAATATTTACCTCGTTAGACATGTAATGTTTTTTTAAATAAACCTTTTCTTTTTATTTATAAATGAAATCAAGGTGACATCCAAACCCTTTAACACAAAATTGTGATCAACAGAATTATAGAAAGTCAACCACTAGGGAGATAGATACATACCGGTCGTTTTAAGTCATAGGATATTTAAACCGGGGAGGAGGTGAAGGGAGCTACGCCCCCACAAATATTGTCGAGTACACCGTTCATAGACTCATACCCGTCCTCACTTTTTAGCGAATTTTCATACCCCTTACCTCCTTACCTTCCCGGCTTTATTTATCCTATTTCTCAAAACGACCGGTATATAGAATAAGACACTTCATAGTGCTGGCATACCCACATTAAAGACATTTCGAGGTGTAGCATTACACGTAGAAATGTTTACTATTTTCTTAACCACGATTGTTCTGAAAAGTGAAACAATGATGAATTTACATTAAAATAATGGAATATTGAAATTCTCAAAGTTTAAAAACTGTTAATTGAGGTGCCAAACTTTGAAGTTCTTGAAAAGTAGTATAAAAACCTGTTTGCAGCGGTATTAATTAACAAAGCATGAGGGAGTTCTTACCACAAATTCGTTCGTCAAACTTCAAAGTCAAATATTTCAAAAATAGAAGTAGCACATAACAAGCCTTCAAAAACTCAAAACGACGAAGCACTCAAAAAAATAAAAATTAACCGAAACTAGAGGTCGCTAGTTCGGTTTTTTGTTCTAAATTAGGGAAAATGTTTATTATATTAGTAAGTATTTTGTGTTTTTATTTACTTGTGCGTAACGGTATAGCTGCTTTACATTCAACAAATGCAATATTGTTATTCCAGTGAATAGTCGACGCATTAGTGTAAATCAGCATACATTATTTCTTTAATTGAGCGGTAAGAAAAAAAACCTTTAACTAAATTACGTTAAATAATATTAATTAAAAGTTCTTGATAGTCAACAAAGAAACATGCTCATATATGTAAATACCGCGTTCTCCGCTAACTAACCTTATAATCTCGGGTACAGATAACTGTCAGATGAATGGACTCCGGATAATCGGGCACGATTGGACTCGACCTTGGATCAGCTGAAATTCATGGATATTTCCTTTTGTAGGATATCAGGTAATCGGGTGTACCTTGAGTGTGATAGGAGAGGTAACTGGTTAGCGTATTTTCGCCTTTGCTAAATAAATTGGTTCTAGCGTTTCTCTACTGATATCGTAATATTTGACTTTATTATTTACTTCTGTAGGTTATCTCAAGTTTGATTTTCGATAAATGTTAAATGTTCACCGTTCGGAGCAAAATTTGACGTGGTGTATGCTTCGATGGTCTCGACTAGAATGCTCCTCTTTTGTTGAGGCGTTTTCCAATCTTATTGGATATTATGGTATTCCATTAGTGGAATTGCGGCTTCGCTAACACAAACAAATGCAGATCGGATTGCAATTTTCAATTTCATAAAACTAATTTTTAAAGCTAGTTTTGTATTTCAGAATGAACATCAAATGTGTTGCCTGCATGTAAATTAGCCTAAATACTAATTTTACTAAAATAAAAATTTGGTTATATCTGTGTATTTCCGATTCGATCTGTCTGACGATGCTATTGCAATTTCCAGCAATAAATTAAGAGTTTTTTGGAAATCAACGATTGAATTATGCCTGTGGCACTATTCTCTTCAATTTGGTGGCTACCCTAAATTATGAAACCTGTTATTTTCTATTTAAACTCTAGAATAATTTTTTGCTGGTTTACGTCAAGTGAATTATTAAATCCTTCTTTCTGTTACGTTTGGGTGTTTGTTGGATATTATATGGATAATTTTCAAGATGATGTAGCTTCTTCTTAATTATCACTGATCTCTCCGTCATTACTATGAAATTGCTTTTATTGCTTTTTGAAAACAAATTTGTTGTTTACTATGCCCAAGACAGTATTGAGTCGTTTATTTACTATTCACGCACTATGTTCACATTCAACTATGTACTTTTGTTTCTTTTTCCGTTCTTTCTGCATATATACATGCATATATCAGCAAGTATTAGGTGACATGTTCGTATTGCATTATTTCTATATTACTTGATGCTGTATCTGTGGTGTATCTACTTAAATTATTAAACCAATTGAAACAATTTCCTTAAGTTTACGATACACGTGTCACTTCGTTCAGAAGATCCAATGTGTATTGTTGAATGGGGCAGCTTTCTTATGAAATTTTGTATTAAAACATGGACAGTAAATTTTGACAGAAAGTTTGTCAAAGACAAACATAGTTACCTCATTCTGAAAGAAGTAAATTATTTGTTGAGGATGAGAAGCGTCCATAATTTTCTCTTTTAAAGAAAATTCGTTGTGTTTGACGCATTTTGTGACCGTAGATGACACATGCGCCCATTTTGACGATGCAGAAACGAAGCAACAATTGATAGAAATAGGAAGCCGCACAATTCTTGAAGAAGAGAAGACATTTCCTAAAACTTTATATTTAACACAGTTTACAATCAAATATTTAAAAATGCTTAATGCTAAAAATGTTAGCCCTTAAGTAACAAAGTGGCCACATTCCCAAAGAGGGCAAATTATCTCTTTTATCCATTGAAAAATAGTTTGAAAAGATATGAATTTTTGTATAATGAAAAAGTAATAGAAGCGTTGACGGTTTGCTTTACAGAAAAGAATCTTATGAAAGTTTAACAGCGTTCCTATCTGGTCCAGTCTTTTTAATAGATACAGTCTAGAGTTTGTTCGTCATGTATTAAACGCAAATTGATAAAATTGCTGACCAAGACATACATACAACTGCATAGCTCGTGCTCCATAGCGACTGAATCATCCCTATTGATAACTCGAACTTTTGCGATAAAGCACTCTCTGATGCGAAAATGGCACCTGGATAGCTGCAAAAAATTTTCTGGGTATTGAAGGTTAATTAACGAATACAAATAACTTCCTGATGGTTGATACAATAGGTACAGTGTGGTGATAAAGTTTGGAACCAAACTCTTATTTGATTAATACAAAAAGAAAAGAAAAAAATCTCCGACAGGTCAATTTTATTTTCTGGAATGGCGTACAAACTTCAGTTGTAACATCATTTGTTTTTCCGCAATGACGTCATCACCATTTTTTTTAAATGACAACCCTCATTTTTTTTTAGTTTTTGAAAGATGTACCCACCACTTGAATGATGATCTAAAAAGACCTACTTTGCATAACAGTGTTCTCGCGAAAAACTCACATTTTTCCAATAACATCAATTTTTTTTCTAACAACACGACCGTCTGTGTAGTCCTTCTGCCACCTGACATTCTCCAACACGAATGTAAACACTTGACCGCTATGATTAATCATATCAGCGCTGATTTATGCCATTTCATCGCGAATTCTTGGCCGCAAATCTTCTAAATTATCAGGCCTATTAATGTAAACCCTTGATTTCAAATATCCTCATAAAAAAATCTAATGGTGGTAGGTCAGGAGAACGAGGTGGCCATTCAATTGTGCCTCTCCTTCCTATCCATCTTCTCGGAAAAGTGACGTCCAGATATCTACGTAAATCTTTGGCAAAATGGACAGGTGTACCATCTTTCTGAAACCAAATACTCGGATGGGCCACATCTGCATTTTCATTATTTGGAAAGAGCGCTGCCAGAGCTGGCACCACCTCTAATTGAAGAAGGTTTAAATATCGGCCACCAGTTAAGTTTCCATCAATAAAGAAAGGTCCTAAAAACTGTCGTCCTATGATTCCTACCCAAACATTTATTTTGTATCGGCTTTGGTTGTGGACTTCCTGAGTCCAGTGAGGATTTTCCCGTGACCAGTACCTGCAGTTCTGGCGATGTACAGTTCCGTTGAGATGAAAAGTAGCTTCATCAGAAAAAAAATGTTATTTAACAAATTGGGATTCTCATCAAATCGCAACATCAATTCCTCGCAAAACTCTAAACGGCGATCTGGATCATCCTCATTTAATTCGTGTATTGACTGTATTTTGTACGGGTGATACTTTTCTTTTTTAAACAATTTTACAATAGTAGTATGGTGCAAGTCGTTGTTCAGCGCCAGTTGTCTGGTAGACGCATGAATATTTTCCTCAGCTTCAAGCAAGACATTCAACATTGTTTCTTCCTTTACTTTAGCTCGACCTTGCCGAGACAAATCTTTTACAAATCCATGTTCCATAAGTTTTGCAACTATTTTACTAACTGTAGATCTTACAATTGGAAGTTTATGATTGCTCTTGATTGAATAACCCACATACTGTACGAGTTCTTTGCCTGTCACCGTACCCAACCATCATTAAAATTTATATTCTTTCACGTTCACTTAAATGTGCCATTTTTACAAAACTTCGAAAAACCTAATGATTTTGAAATTTCATTTGTAAGAACGTCAGTATCACGCTACAAATGTCAATAAACATTAAGCTTCGACGTTGCTGTGTTTCCTTTTTGTTTTGTATTGAAAAGAATCAAAACAAAACTTGATAAAAATGTCTTAACGAATTTTATGTTTTTGTTTGCTTTCTAAACGGTCGTGTTGTTAATAATAAAAGTTTGATTTTATGGGTTTATTTTAATGTGTCTTTTTCTCGAGAAAACTGTTATGGGAGGTAGTTTTTTTAGATCATCGTTCAAGTAGTGGGTACGTACATCTTTCAAAAACAAAAAAAATGAGGGTTGTAATTTTAGAAGATGGCGATGACGTCATCGCGGAAAAGCAAATGATGTTACAGATGTTTAGAAATTATAAATTTCAGTAAATTATATTTTTTTTCCTTTACCGATTATTGTACATATTTCTGCTTTAGATATAAGTATATACCCTATAGTACGCAACCCCTCCGGTGGGATCTCTATCTGAGAAAAAGAAAAAGATGTGATTGGAAATTGCCTGAAACATAATGCGTGCACGCTACCATCCATACATATTTTACTGTTTATCCTTGAAGGGACTGCTGCTGTTCTACACGGGGGCTTTTCTTTCTGTGAAACTCACGAACTCGGCGGACCGTACAATATTGATGTTCGTCTTCTGTACATATTTGCCTCTTCTCCGAAGACATGTCAATATTTATAGGATTTCTATAAAATAACGCGCTTGCATATATACCTACGCCAACAGACGAGAAAATGGTAATGGAAATTTATATATACCTACATATACGGCGGTGTAGGATAAGAGGATGTGCTACGGTTTGGTCTTGGTTTTGTTTTACGGAAAACGCTTGGAATATTCTATTAAATTATTAAAACTATATATATATAAGCATAAATATAGTTTTACACCATTGATCGATATAACCAATGATATAACGGTTGAGTCATTTTAGCTGTATATGCTATCTATGTATTATGTTTACCACACTATCACATACATAATATGCACCGCAGCGTTATTGTGATCCTAGCAGGAAATATACGTCAATTGCGGCCGCAATTTAAACGGAAAATTGAAGCCTAACAACCTTGTGGTACTATCTATGCGCATATATCGTTCAAAGCTGATGATTTTGATTCGAGAAAACCGTAGAGAGCAATAACTATCGACGAACGCGTAGCTGGTAGATAGTTCCTTTTATGAATTACTACCGTATTAAGTAGCTAGTTATGCGTGTTATACTGCACTATATTACGCGTATCGATCATGTATGCATTACAGAAACACGTCGTAGGATCCCTAATTGGATTGAAGATAACTTAACAGTACTCAGCTCAGTAGGTACATACGTACTACGTTAATTTGGTCCTTCAATAATAGATAAAGCTTGAACACATACAATCACCTTTACAATATGTATACGCATATGTATATGTATGTATATACCGGTTCCGGCAGCCTTCTATGGTCACCCGATTTCCGATTTTGCACGAGCTCCTGAAGTTACTGGGTGACTATCGCGATATACTGTGAGCAGTCTGCAGTATCTATTCACTATACCTAACTGTAACTAACTAAAGTGAGATTCAAAATGATTGTCGTAGTAAAGAAATTGTCTTCCCGAAAAATGTATCTATACTTCTTACCATTTTAATAAGTGAAGTTACCTACATACACATTTGATACACTGAATTAATTTTCTGGATATTTTGTGACATTGGCGTTCGTGTTGTAGTTCCTTTTCTCTTATTTGCCACTATCTACGAGCAAGAAATTCACTATCTTTTTGAATCTCACAGTATAACACATTATTTATCGTACTTGCAAACGTTAAATATCCGTCCAAGATGCATATGATGATGAAGTGGCTGATAAAGGAACACCCGCACATCGTACGCGCCTATCTCCCAATTACTTGCCCCGCTTGTTTCGTGCAACGTCGGGTGACAATAGGAGCGCGCCGGTACCTGTATAGTAGATATAACAGCAGCTTGAATTATTCGGGGAATTGAGTGATGCCTAGATGGACGAATCGGTAGGGTATTAAGTGGTAATTCTGCGGTTGGCGCGGTACTGGTTTACATCCAGTGATAATATAGGATTAATTAGTTCGGTCATTATTCGGACGATGGGTCTACAATATTACTAGATCGACTATATCTCATATTACGAAGAAATGGATAAACAAAGGATCGTGAACATCGCGTGATCGCTTGCGATTGGTTAATTGATTAAAAACATTGTCGTGCTGGTATTCTGCTGTCACCATAATATTGTAGCGTTCAGAGTGAACTCTGTATTGTTTGTGCATCTGACATTTTCACTTGGATGTCATAAAACAATTAACGAATTTACTCCAGACTACGTAAGATGTGCTTTTGTATGTAAAATTTTTCAGTGGATCAAATTGGCGACAAATGAAACGGTTGCCATCGTTGCTCTCCCTTTTTTTTGTATTCCCTTTTGTATTTTTCTTCTGCTGTGTATTTATTAACTGGTAGTGAAATGAATTTTTTATCACTTCGTCAGAAAAGTAAGAGAAATTTGTTTTCGCATGTTGTTTCGCAAGTTTCAATGATAAAAAGTTGACATTCTTATTATACCATGCTTTAAATCATATGTGGGCAACAACCGACCCACGGGGCTGGATCCGATCCGCTGTAAGATTTGATCCGGCCCACGAGACATTTTGAAGAACCCAATTAAAAAAAAATATTACACTACTTACTCATACTCACTCCAAATGTGGACGATCGAGTGATTTGGGATTTGTCGCTTGCTCCTGCGGAATCAAGTGAGCGAGCAAGCCGAGTGGCGGCGATCATCAAAGAATGACTGGCGGCGCAACAAAATATTATTGCTTCTCAAATGTTCTACACTAGACGATTCTAGATCATTTCTTCATCTTGCCTATATAAGCGGGTGCATGGCCCGAACTTTAGTTCAGTTCTATTTGAGCTACCGAGGTGATAACTTAGACAAGCAATATCCTAGCGAACTGCTAGTACCGTCAATTTACTTTGAGACTTTGCGTGCATCTTTAGCACTTATTAATTATATTTTGTTATTAAGTTTATCGAAGGAGAAGTAAACGAAAATGATGTCTGGTGGAAAGAAACGAAAAGTAGGTGCACAGGGTCGCCAGTTTCAAGAAAAATGGACTGAAGAATTCTTTTTTATCTTGCATGATAAGCCTATTTGTTTGCTGTGTAATGAATCCATTTCAGTAATGAAATAATTTAATATAAAAAGGCATTACTCAACTAAGCATCCCATGCTGCACTCACTGACAGGACAAATAAGAAAAGACAAAATCCAGAAGTTTACCGGAAATTTGCAAAAACAGCAGCAAATGTTTCATAAACAAAGAACACAACTTCATAATGCTGTGAAAGCTAGTTTTATAGTTACCATTTCACCACGCTCTCTGCGTATGATAATACTGCTCTTGCTCAATAAGTGAAGAACTCAAGTTACTGTCGGAGCATTTTTCGAAGAGATTTAGCGATTTGAAAAACATTGAAGACAGTTTCAATTTATTTGCTACTCCAACAAAAAGTAATGTACACAATGCTCCAATACACTTGTAAATGGAGTTGATCGAGCTTCCAGAAAACTCACTCCTAAAATCTAAATTTGAATACGTGGAGTTGTGCGATTGCTACAAAAAATACTTCGAAGAAGACCATTTTGCGGAGCTTAGAAAATTCGCAAGAAGATTGATTTGTGCGTTTGGCATTACTTATAAATGCGAACAGTTCTTTTCAATGATGAAAGTTAATAAATCAAAACATTATACAAGGCTGACTGACGATAATTTCGAACTTTTTTTACATCTTTGTATCAGTGGAATTCATCCAAACATCGATGGATTAGTTTTCCAAATTCAAGGTCAAGTGTCTGATTGATTTCTATCAGGGAGCACTCGACAATTATCAGCACAGGTGAATACATCGAAAACAATAGCAATGGAGTTCTTCATGAACAGCTGTTATATCCATATCATTTGCAAAAAATACATGAACTGATTCCTGAAGAATTTCCTCGTAGAATGCAGTTTGCAAACTTGGTATTGGATCAGCAGCGAAGTAATGCTAACTTCATGAGCATTATTCTTTTCACGGAGGAAGCAAGGTTTACCAAAAATGGGACCACCAATCTATGTACACAATACGCAGGTATGGGTTGATAAAAATCCTCATGTTACTATTGTTTCGCATTATCAACATCAGTTCCAATCACTTAATATTTAGGTAGAAATCATTAACAATTTTTTTATTGGACCATTCGTTTTGCCAGAACGACTGCATGGCCAACTTTATTTGGTTATTTGGAGTTCCTTCAGAACGCTGTCCAAGATTTAATGGAGCAGGTACCGCTGTGGGGCAGAAAAAAATGTGTATTCCACTCCGGACGACTGATTTGATTTGATTTGCACACTGGGCAGGGATCAGGTTTAGCGTCATCCCCTTAACTCCGCGGCCTATGGCCTATTGTGTTATTCCGTATCTAGTGAATTTCTTTACATAAATAGGTTTGTCCCCTTTACTAGGTTTAATAGCCTTTATGGTAAATCTCTTTCCGGTAGACCTGTTGGTTGGTTAGTTTCTTCCAAAAATGAATGTCTCCGTTGTACCAATGCAGTGCTTTCAAATACAATGTGGTAGGTTGTTTCCTCCTCCTCATTGCATAATCTGTAGATAGGTTTATCTTTAAAGATTCCAATTCTATGCAGATATTCCCTTAGACAGCCGTGTCCTGTTAACAGACTCGTCACTGTTCTAAGCTGTACTCGGTTAAGAGCTAGCACATCCGCTGCTAACTGTGGGGATGGCTGCCTCATTATCCGTTTGCTGTGTAACTGCCTTTCAACGTTGTTCCAGTGTACCTGATGTGCTTTTGTAATCCACTCAGTTACTGCATTACGTATTGCAGTCTTAGTTATCGCCAAACCCGGTTCCGGTCCAGTGAATTGAGTTGCAGAGCCTCTTCTAGCGAGCTTGTTTGTGACTTCATTATCTGGTATGCCCTTATGCTCCGGCACCCACACCAAAGTGACTTTGTTGTGTTTGGCAGAGTTTTTAGGTTTTCCAGGCAGTCCCAAGCTAGCTTTGAGGTTATCTGATAGGCTGCTAGAGTTTTTAGGGTCGCCTGACTGTCCGATAGGATATGTATCAGCTGACCCTTTGGTTGTTTATCCAATGCCCTTCGGGCACATATGTATCTCTATTGCTAGTATTTCCGTTTGTTGCACGGTGGTATATTGCCCTAATATCATGTATTCTTCACGATTTAGGGTTTCCTCATATATACCAACCCCAGAACCTGTCGTTCTCTTTGATCCGTCTGCGTACCAGATCTGGGTTCGGATTCCAGGTATCTGCAGTTTCGGAAACATCGTATCACAGCCCATTTCAAAAATAGGGTTTGTTATCTCAGTGGTTATTCTGGCATGCCCCGAAGTATTCTGGCTTCTCCAGTTCTATCGCATTTCAGTCTATTGCCCTTATTCTTGCCTCCCCCTTATGTAAATGTCCAAGGGGGGCAGGCTTAGCATCGTCTCCTTAGCAGCTTTTGGCGCGCGTTTTGCAGCACCAGTGATACACAGGCAAGCTAACCTCTGAACCGTTGCGAGTTATGCAATCGCTTGCTATATAACTTTAGTCCACCACTCCGGTCGACACTAGGAAGGAACTTCTACAGAGAATCACGTTTCATTGTGATGTGGTAAGATACACGGCTGGGCTATTGGTGCGAATACAACAGTCCTTAATTCTTCGTGCCTGCTAGTGTATCAGAACCCTCGTATGAAGTTTTTCAATAATTCTGTTAACGAAAACGGCACACCACTGTTTATATTAATTATTATTTTTAAAAGAAATTCCAGAAAAACCGATTTCCAGTGGCGTCATTCAGGGACGCCTATTTCCGTAGGAAGGGGCTGTAGGAAGAATTTTTATAGGAACTTGTCATCTTATTTGTTCATGTTATATCTGCAACCAAGAGATTTTCCATATTTTCTCGAACACCTTGTAGAAAGAAATATAAGCACTAGCGATAAAACGAAAGAGTACTGGCAGTTGAACATAATTTGATATTAAATACGTAATTTAAAATGAATTGTTAACTTTCGTGTCATTCCTGTCTTTTTACTTTGGCAACGCTTTGCCTAAAAAGTTTAAAGATCGAAATCAAGGGCTGATTAAGTCGAGCTTTCAAAGTGTTCCTGCCATAGAATTGCTTCTATACATTGGAAGAATAATTTTTGTGTTCATATTTTACATGAACCACAGTTTTCATTTCTTTTTATTTTAATGTTTTTGTGCTAACGCGTTTATTGTAATTTTGCGTAACACTGAAAATCCATGGGCAAAATGTGCTCTAAATGTGTGGACGTGTTTGAAACAATTTCATTGATTCCGATGGCATCGATGTATGACATACCAAACAAATTATGTTAGCATCATCGTCTGTTACAGGGAATTGATCGATAAATTTGTTGACATTGTCGGCGTAGAGCAGTCTGTAACAATTTTGTTTTGCATTAATCTCAATATTGGTCTTTATCAATCCAATAAAAATTACATTACGCAGTACATCTACTTTGCAGTACTCTATAGCTACAGTTAAATAAGAATTTGCAAAAATTTTCCAAATTTACACCAAATCCTCTTGTCAGAAGCAAATAACATCCTTAATACGTACAAATATCGATTGCAGCCGGAAGTGCTTATATAGTTTCCGCTGATAAACATCGAGATATACCAACCCCTCTTTTTCAACGAAAATGCGCGTTGCAAACATCTGCCGCTCGCTCCAATCTTTATCTCAATACTAGAAAATCCACCCTACGCTGGCTTTCGTTCCTGCGACACACGCCTCCGACAATACAATACCGTCTAGTGATAATAGCCCGGGTTAGCACCCCGTTTCGTTCGTATAGTGTAATTTCGCGTTCTTAATACCCTATCTCCGCAACGTTGCTTGCCGACTGCTCGCTGTATGTTTGTAGTATCGTAACAAACGACGTAACGAAACTGAAATGAGGTAACAAGGTCTGAATAGGAAAATTAGGTCATTGCTACTACTAATACTATCGAGATTTGTAAATGTTTCTCCGCAAGAAATATGCTTATTAAGTTTATACAGTGCGAGTCTGTAATCTGGAATAAATTCAGTAAAGCAAAGGTTTTCCGGAAATATGCTCAGATACGTCGATTAGTATTTTAAATTGCCCCCATTTTCATATGAGAACTTTTTAAACAGGGTGTCCCAAATTTGAGATATGACGTCATTGACAATTTTTTTAAATAGCGGCCCTAATTATTTTATAATTATTCTTAAAGGGTGTATCAAGTTGCACATGGGCACCAAATTTCAAGGTTTTATTCCTTGTCATTAAAAAGATATTTAACAATAACTTTTTGCTATGAAGTTTAAAAATGACAGGTCAAAACTTTTTTGTTTATTTTTTTTTTGTCAAACCAGGTTGACGTATTATCACAAGGTACTAAAAATGAGTAAGAAGCGAAGCTAGTATTCGTCTCGTATTGGGCGAGGACACTTATTAGTTGTTGAAAAATCGACCAAAATGCCGTAGTTAACTGAAACCCACAAAATTGAAATTTTCATGATGATTGGCTACGGAGATAGAACAAGAACACAAAATGAAGTTACTCATTTATTCAGAGAGAAGTATCCTGATTTACCACCCATATCAAAGTACCGTGAGCAAGATTGAAAGACAATTTTCGGAAAACGGACATTTAAGGAAAACAAATAATCATCGTCAGAGTACACTCAATCAAGAACCTTAATGTACTTCTTTCTGTTCAAGAAAATCCTTATATCTCCACCAGGCTGATAGGTAGGGAACTCGAAATTAGCCAGTCTTCGGTGGCAAGAACTCTTAAAACGCACAAATTTTATCCATATAAATTAACCATCCTCGAGGAACTCACCGAAAATGATCCGCTTCGAAGATATCAGTTTTGCGAACTGTTATAATCTATTCCCAGTAAATAATAATGGTTATTTATCAAATAATCTTAAACAATATAATAATGTAAACCAGGAATAGATCTGTCAAACTGTCTATATTTCAACTAACTGAACATTCTGCGTTACATCTTATGTCTAGCGACATCTATCAATAAGCTAGAAAACATAAATAAAATAAGTAATTTTATATTTATTACATCCTGTTGCCTTTAAAAAGCTATGTAATCTTTGAATTTTTCGGGTCGTTTTCGTTCCCTCTTCGGTCTTCCTTTCGTTTCCTCGTTTATGAAGCTCCCTTTATTTTGGTCTTTAGAATAAGATATGTTTCTTTCTATCTCTGTTTCTTTCGATTCTACTTTCTCTTGGATATCTTTTTGTTCCTTTCTTGTATCTTTTTCTGTTGGTTGGATAACTGTCGTCACTTCTGGCTGTTTTGGAGGTTCCACATCTGGTTTCTCGTTCAGTGTTGTTTGTTCGGCAATTCCTTCATTATGTTCTTTGATTGTGTCTAATTCTGTATCTCTAGTCCCATAAATTATTATGTCTGCTAATATTTCAATTCCTTTGAGTCCTTGTAACAAATTTTGCATTTTTAGTTCGAATATTTCTGGAGCCGATTTTATTCCAAATGGTAATCTCTTCCAGCGGTATCTTCCACAAGGAGTCCAAAACGTCGTCAGTTTACTACTTTCTTCATTTAGTTTTATCTGCCAAAGCCTTTCTTTGTATCTACAATGGAAAACACTTTTGCGTTGCCTAATTCAGGTAGAATTTCATCTAAATTCGTAAATTGCATATTAGGCCTTTTAATAGCTCTATTTAATGGAATTGGGTCTAAGCAAATCCTAAAACCCTCTTTCTTTCTTACTATGAGGATGTTACTTACCCATTCTGTATGATTCTCTTCTTTTTCTATGATGTTCTCCTTTTCTAATTTTTTAGCTCCTTATTTAGTTGCTTTCTGAGTGCAACTGAGATTCTTCTTGCTGTTTGTATAACTGGTTCTATGCTATTATCTATTTCTAAATTGACTTCTCCAGGTAATTCTCCATATCCAGTAAAAACTGTCTCATACTTTTCTATCAAATTTTGTGCTGCTCTTTTGTAAAAATCTACATTTTGTCTGATAGAACAACATTACAAAAATTTATTAAGCATAAAGCCTTGCAACATTTTGCAGATAATAGAGGTTAATGGTCTACATCTACTACCACGAATTTGATGTCATATTTTCTATTTTTAACCTTACATCTTAAATAAATTTCTCCAATAAGCGGCATTTTTGATCCAGCAAAACCTTGTAGTTTGTGATTCGTTTTACTAATGACTTGTTCTCACCAAAGTTTTTCTTGAGGATGTATTTTCCAATTATGCAGACTGTTGCTCCTGTGTTCAATTCACATTTGATGTTCTTCCATTGTTTGTTTACCCAAAATTTTATTTCGGCTAGAACACCTCCACCTTGCTTCGAGTTATCTATGATTTTGTCTATTTTATATACTTCTTCTTCAACTTCGGAATCTTCTGAATCATCACCTTGGTTTATTTTCTTAACTCTGGGTTTATGTTCGCTGTTTACAGCGCCTTTTTTTGTATATTCATTCTTAGTATGCTTCTTTTTGCAAACTTCAGCAAAATGATTCTTGCCTTTGCATATTTTGCATACCTTACCATACGCTGGACACTTTCCTTTTACGAATTCATGTCTATCACGACAAAATAAACAATTCCTTGTATTTGTGGATTCCTTGGAATGTATTTTATTTGCCCTTTCATCTGTGTCCTTTATGTCTATTAACCTTCTATTTGTAATCTCATCGATTCTGCACATGTCGATTGCTCTTTCTAAAGTTAGGTCCGATGTTGCCATTAGCCGCTTTCTTAAATCTTTATTGACTATTCCTAATACGATTCTATCTCGCAGTAAATCTGTTTCAAAATCTCTGAATTCACATGTTGCTATTAATTATTGTAATTTTAGTAAATATATTCGTCAAAACGGTCGTTTTTTTGGTTGCAGCTGTTAAACATAGCTCTGTCATAAATCACATCGTTTTTGCTAGTCAGTTTCTTCCTTATGGCTTCAATAACTGTATCTATGTTCCGTTGTTCTTCTGCTGTTAATTGAAAACGATTGTATTTAGTAAGGGCATTGCTACCTAATGCAGTAAAATACGTTTTTATTTTCTGATCTTCATGAGAAGACGGCCACTTGCACATATTACTAGTTACTAAGAACAAAGTTTTCAAAATTTTGGGAAATATCTCCTCTTTCAATGTCTAATGGTGCTGGCCATGGAATATTTATTGTATTCGTTTTAGTACTTTGCAATTGTTCGTTTAATAATTTGATTGCTTTAGCTTGTTGCTCTATTAGTTCAGCGGGCATCGCATTCGTAATAGCCATTATGTTTTACTACTTGGTTCAGTACCACCTCTACTCCCTTTATCTAATATATAAAGATTCACCAACTTCTTGTCTATTTTATGAAGACTAACTAGGTTGATAACCAGTAACACCTAACACCATGTTATAATCTATTCCCAGTAAATAATAATGGTTATTTATCAAATAATCTTAAACAATATAATAATGCAAACCAGGGATAGATCTGTCAAACTGTCTATATTTCAACTAACTGAACATTCTGCGTAACATCTGATGTCTAGCGACATCTATCAATAAGCTAGAAAACATAAATAAAATAAGTAATTTTATATTTATTATAAGACGAACAAATGATGGATGCACTAATTAGACAGAAATATTGTAAACATAGAAAACGTTCTATTTTCTGACGAAACAACATTTACGTTAAATGATGAGGTAAATCGTCAAAACTGTCGTTATTAGGCAGACAACAATCCACAATGGATAAGCGAAGGCCACACTCAAAATCCAGAAAAAGTTGATGTTTGGGCAGGCATTGTTGGTGATCGAGTAATAAAACCAATTTTCTTTTAAGAAATTCTCAATGGAGCGAGATATTTAGAATTCTTGCAGGAAGAACTAGTTCCAAATTTGGCTACTCGATTCCCTGATCCACTTGAGCTGAGGTCCAGAATAAAAATATGTGGTTCCAAGGAGATGGCGCGCCTCCTCATTTTGCAAGACCTGTCCTTAAGTATCTAGATGATGTGTTTCCAGGCAGATGGATTGGTAGAAGAGGACCTTCTGAATGACCACCCAGGTCTCCGGATTTAACACCAATGGACTATTTCTTATGGGGCCTACTTGAAAGGCAAAGTTTTTAAAACCAAACCGGAAAACTTGAGGTGTTGAAAGAACGATTAAGACAGGAATGTAGGCATTTACTTTAGAAGAAATACGATTGAGGTGAATCAGATTTCTTCATTTTTCGAATAAGTTATTGTTAAATATCTTTTTAATGACAAGGAATAAAAACTTGAAATTTGGTACGCATGTGTAACTTGATATACTCTTTAAGAACAGCTCTAAAAAAATTAGGGCTGTCATTAAAAAAAATTGTCGATGACGTCATATCTCAAATTTGGAACACGCTGTATTAAATTTTTTCAGATTAAAAAGTGGGCAATTTAAAATACTACTATTTCCGCTTTACTGAATTTCTGAATTTATTCCAGATTACAGGCTCGCACTGTATAACAAGAAAGGGTTCTCTGAAAAATTCAAAATAAAAATGTAAAAGTCAAGTTATAATTAATATAAAGCAATTCTTATCATAATAAAAATAAAAAATAAATATCGTTCACTTTGTCAAAGAACAACTGAGCATAGCGGAAACGTAGAGAGCATCTCCACTTGTGCGAGCGATGGTTTCATTTTCTGTATTCTTTTTTAAGTGGTAACCGTGCGCGCTTACCGAGTAACAAACGGCCAGCGTACGAAGAAGAACGGGCAAACATCGGCGAAATGAACTTATTGTTAATTTAGCGGTGCTCGTAAATAATATATACAACCCTTCACGCCAAAACCCGGGACACGGAATATACGTACATAAGACAGAGACGGCCGTGACAGCCATCTCCCCGACGAATGCAATTTTTCTAAGTAACGACATTTTCTGGAAATTGCGCCGCTTGTTTCCCGCCCGCCGACATAATCTGCATGCAAATGAAGACGGTGGCAAATTGCCGTATTCCACGGTTTCGGTTGAATTTATTTCAGTTGAAACCGAATAGATGAACGTCAGGTGTACGTAGATGATTCGTATTATTTCAATGGTTATTGCTTTTATTCCAGTTGTACCAATAATAATTATTGTAGAAAGTAACAATAAATTTGATTTGGTTTCTTATTACAAATTAAATTCAAATTTTGTGATAATTAGTTCTACAGATTGAAGCCATTAACTGTTAAAATTGATAAAATAGAATATGTTCAATTCACTTTTATTGCTGTCAACGGTTTGAAGACCTTTTTACGTCTTACCACAAAGCATTGCCTTATCATACGCATAGAGGACTAGTTATAAATGAAGACCAGGACTAAAACTAACGTATCTAGAATAAAATCAAAGGTAAAAGTCTTTTAGTAGTGAAAATTTTATTAATGTATAAGCATTTGCAAATTATTATACATTGATTCATACAAAAACTAAACTACTGACTAACGCAATCAAGAACGAACTGGACAGAAAGAAAACAGTTGCAGTGGTTTTCATAGACATGAAAAAGGCCTTCGATACGATATCAAAAGAGAAATTAATAGAAAAACTACAAGTATATGGATTTCAGAATAAAGAGCTGAACATGATGAAAACATGCATACACAACAGAAAACAAGTAACAAGAGTAAATGGTATTACGGGTACTGGAATGTATACGGATTTCGGAATACCACCAGGCAGAAATTTACCCCCAATTCTGTACACCCCGTATATGAATGACCTCTTAGAAGAGCAAACATTTAATAGAACTTTATACGCATACGCAGATGATACATGCATACTATACTCCAGCAATAATACCAAACACATGGAACAAAACATAAATGAAGACATGCAAACACTAGAAGAATGGTGTTTCAACAACCTACTCACCATAAATCAAACGAAAACTGAATATATGATATATAGCAATAAAAAGAAAAAACAAAGAATTACAATAAACTAAAAAAATCAAAAACTAGGAGAAGTAAAAGAAACAATGCCTTTAGGCCTGACAATCCAGAACACCATGAAATGGGATAGACACATACAAAAAAAAATTGAACGCAAGGCAAGCACTATTGCTGCAATGAACAAAATAAGCCGCATGATCCCAGACACATACAAAAAATCTATATGTACATCATGTTCACTGCAGCAAACACCTACCTAATCAATATCTGGGGAAACACATGGATAAAGAATATAGCACAACTACAAAGACAATAAAACAAACTTTTAAAAATAATATATAACACCAACTACAAAACACCAACACCAGAGGTATGCGAAAAAACACAAGAGCTAACAGTTAATAGACCTAAATAATATACTTACTCTCCACAAAATTGCAAACAATGCAATTAAACTAAGAATACAACTAAGGACAAACAGAGATATACACAACTACAAAACTAGAATAATCTCACACATAAGAACTGAAAAATACGTACACTAAACATACGCACCATCTTTAACAAATCAGCAATAAATACGTACAACAAAATACCAAAATAAATAAGGAAATCTTCTTAAAAACTTTTTAAACAAAAAATTAAATTGCTACTAAGAGAAAAGACAATCCAATAATTAAAAAATCACAATTACTATAACCGGAGTCGACAACATAAAAGCTAGGACGAGGCCCTCCATACCATTAGCCTGAGACTCTAGTTCCCAAGGTGAAGAGGAGGGATATTTACTTTCCTTTTTTGTTGTTTAATTAAAACAGCATTTTCTGTTTTTCTTTTTCTGTACATATTCTGTTATATACATATATGTAAATAAAATAAATAAAAAAAAATAAATTCACAAAACTGACTGACTGACTCAATGGCGATCTTTATATTCACTTCTTGAATATTCTAGAACATTCTTGTCAGTAACTGTGCTTCATTTGGGGTTTCCCAACCCTTGTCATAAACTTTCCTATTCATTAGTGCCCAAAACTCCTCAATGGGCCGTGGTTGGTGTACGTTGGAGGATTGTCTTCCTTAGGTACATAATTCACGTTAACCAGTTAACCAGTTCCGGCTCTAGCATAATGGCATGAAACCAGATCAGGCCAGAATATTACATCATCATTTGCATGATGAGTATTAATTAAATTTATCAATTTAGCCAGACATTTGTGGATATACAGGGTTTCCACGGCCAAGTGGGACATAGCGAAAATACATAAAATCGGTTTTCGGTGAATACTATCTTCCTAATATTATTTCATCTGAATTTAAGTGCCGCATTTTATAACGGGCTAACAATGAACATTTCCACAACCATAGTACAAACAAAGTCATTTTAATAAAGCCAGAAAATTGGCCGTTTGCAATATCTCACATGTTAAAAGGCTTATTAGGAATTCACGTGCAATAGATTTAAAAATAATAATTTTCTGGCGTTATTAGAATGACTTTCTTTATACTATGATCGTGGAAATGTTCATTGTTAGCCCAGTTATAATATGCTACACTTAAATTTGGATGAAGTAGTATTATTAGGGAGCTAATATTCACCGAAAACCGATTTTATGTATTCTCCCTATGTCCCACTCGGCCGTCGAAACCCTGTAGATATAGACGTTTGCATCCACAGCTTCACTCACCCACAGTCATATTGGCGGCAAATTTCGCTTTCGGCTCAAGATTTACTTTCTCAGGACAGTTTGCAATATTGGACGTGCGAAGGTCACGTTACCTTTTAAATTGGAATTGGATAATGTAAAATACTTTTTATCGTCTAAAACAATAACTCTGTTGTCAATAAAATGTTGACGCCTTAATGTTCGGCAGTATCTGGATATTCTCTCTAGCTGGATTGGGGTGTATTAGCGACACTTTCTCGTTTTTCGATATTTTAAGTAATCCATTTTTTTAGTCAAAATTCTGCCAATACTCCTCCCCGCAATTCCAAATCTACGGCATAAATTGGGCGTGGACGTCCCAACTCTGTTTTGAGCAGATTGGATGAGTCTCTTTACTTCATGTGGGGTTAAAACTGGAGTCGTCCCCTTTTCGGTAAATTGCTGCATGGCGAACTTTCTTCACGTTCCTTAATTCTGCGGTAAATGGCTTAGAGACCAATTTTTGGTCTCGAAATAGGTTGACAATCTATTCCACTATGTGATATCTTGTAAAACTATTTCAGACAAATCTAACGTGTCACCAAAGAAACTAACAAACGAGCCCCTTTTCTAGCCCAGTGGTAACTAGATTAAACGATTTTTAGTAACAACATTTCTCGTCAAAATTTTTTCTCAAAACTTGTGTTCCTTATGTTATTGGAAATTGTTTTTACTGCGACAGGAAAACAACGATTAGAATTGATTCTACAAATATGTTAGTGTAAAGGCAGTTAGAATGTTTGGGTGATGTGATTGATATATTTACTACTATATAAGTTATCCGCTATTTTCTGCCAACAGAAGGCATCAGAAAACCTTTTATTTCTTCATAGTCGACTGGTTATGTGCTTGGTTTCAAATAAATCCGATTGGATGTTAATCCCTAAATGAAAGCTTTGTTTCGAAGTCCATTCATAATGAGCTAGAAATACGTTCTTGGCAATTACGATAGTTAATTCTGGTTCAGTTGTCTGCGTAGGATTTTGAAAAATTGACGAACACTTTACAACATGGTGGCTGAAGTTCCACATTTGGAAAATAGAGTCTACTTGTTTCCATCGCTGCAACAGACAAGCACAATATGCACCAAAAGTGATGTTTAAAGGACAACTTCTGGCATGTAATCCCACCCCAAAGTACCTTGGCGTAACGATCAATATATCATTTACCTTCATAGACCATCTCTCTGAAGCAGCCGAGAAATTTAAGACCAGAAATAATATTCTGGCACAAAATATCTGCAAGCTCAACACAGGCTTCGAACTATTCCCTGAGGGAGTTTTGCTGTCTGGTATGGTTAAACAGCTGCCAAATATTGTTGGTATCCTACTCAATAAATCAATAAGAATTGTATTCGGTAGCATAAAATCTACCCCTCCACCTCTCCTCTAATAGTTACCATTGCTGGTTACTATTCTACCTCCTCAATTACGACACAAAACCGCGCTGTTGAACGAATGGCAGAAATGATGCAATAACACCTTACAACGCTGGTTAGGTACTATCTCATTAATGAAGATTTCAACTCGACTGATGCTTGGAGGAAAGAGAGTTAACAAAAAGGATTAAACGGCTTTCAACCAATTCCAAACAAACCACTGCCGGACTCAGTACTGACAGTACAAATAGAGACTTGTTGGTGACCCCGATTACAGCTGCGGGGATCCCTCTCAGACGCCTCAGCATCCACACTGATTCGTTAATTTTTATTTTAATCATAAAAATGATATTATCAAGCCTAAATAATTTTCCGACCTATACCGAAACTCAACTTTCACGAAAAGGAAGTTGTGGATGTTACCCTAGCACCGTAATTAATTTATTTATCAAAGGTACATTTATTAGTAGCCGTTAGCCATGGAACTTTATTTCGCCTCATCGTCGTTCTGAAAAGTTGCCGCAACGTTTGTTTGTACACGCTCGAAATTAATTTCCGAAACTTCGCCCAGATATAACTCTACGACGCTTTATACATAAAGTATATACAATATAGCAGGACGACGAAATCTAAAGGAAATACGAGGAACGCCGTGAATTTAATCATTTCGGTAAGAAACAAATACCGAAGTGGAGGTTGAATTATCAGTTACAAGCTACGGCGAAGTTAAATGAAGAGATATCCTTACACAAAATATTCAGGAAATTAGGGTCACATTGTAAGTGAGCCGGAAACTGTATAAAATTCGTACCTTACATGTTCACTGCCACAAAAAAGTGATCAATATAACATGCTTCTTTATCCTTTTACTAACGAATGAAAAGTTTGATATTCATCTGAAAGTGTCTACGTGTGAAAGGAATCCACACTTTAAACCAAGTATGGGCAACCTTTGACATGTTGTGGGCCAAACTTTAGTGTATAAACAGGTTCGCGAGCCCCGTTTAAAAGAAGTGCATTTTAAAGTAGTGTTCATAATTTTTAGCGATAGATATCAGACATGAAATAATACGACAATGCAATTATAATGCAATTTATTAAAATAAGAAAATGAAATGAAAAAAATAGGTACGACATTATAATTAAATCGTCAAATTTGGAATTATTACAAACTACGAAAGTAAAATAGCGCCAACGAAATTAATGAGACACTTGAGCTTGAATTTGGGAAACTAATCCATCGATGTTTGGATGAATTCCACTGATACAAAGCTGTAAAGAGTTTTCCAAATTATCGTCAGTCAGCCTTGTACGATGTTATGATTTATTAACTTTGCTCATTGAAAAGACCTGTTCGCATTTATAAGTACTGCCAAATGCACAAATCAATCTTGCGAATTTTCTAAGCTCAGGAAAATGGTCTTCTTCCAGGTATTTTTTGTAGATATCGCACAACTCCACGTGTTAAAATTTAGATTTTAGGACAGAGTTTTCTTGACGCTCAATTAATTTCATTTGCGAGTGTTGGAGCGTTTTGTACATTACTTTTTCTTTGAGTAGCAAATAAATTGAAACTGTCTTCAATGTTTTTAAAATCGCTAAATTTGTTCGAAAATTGCTCCGACACTAACTTGAGTTCTTCAGCATGGTGAGCATAAGCAATATTTTCATACGCCAGGAGCACGGTAAAATGGTAACTGTTACCAGGCAGCATCTGTGCCTCCCACAAGCGGATTATGTTCTGAAACGCTTTCAAACGGCTGTACAAATCATTTACTAACTGTCCTTGTTTCTGAAGTTTAAAATTTAAATTATTCAAATGGCCTGTAAGGTCGACCAGAAATGCTAAGTCACATCCATTTTGGGCCACTCAATTCAGATAGTGGTTTATCTTTTATTTCCATAAAATCTGTTATCTCATTTCTCGTAAATCCGTTTCAGCATTTTCCCTTTGCTTAGCCATCTGACTTCACAATAATATGTTACGTCGTCATATTCGGCTGATATTTCATCCAAAAACGCCTTGAACTGACCATGGTTAAGTCCTAGGGATCGAATAAAATTGATGGTTTCAAGTACCACATTCGTAACATTCTGAAGTCGAGTGGACTTAGAACACAAGTTTTGTTGGTGGATAATGAAGGACTATCAAATGATCTTTTTGCACATTCAATTCAATTGCTTTTTCATACAGAATTCCGATAAAACTTTTACGTACGCCGACCATTGAAGGTGCACCATCTGTGCATAGACCAATTAATTTTGACCATAGCAAGCCAAAACTTGTGAATACCTGTTGCACTTCATTAAAAATGTCCTCTCCTGCAGTGGTTCCTTTTAGCGGATGTAAAGCAAGCAATTCCTCAATAACAGTGAACTCTTTATAAACACCTCGAGTAAATATAGCCTGTTAAAATAAATCTTTGAAAAATACAAATCGTTGAAAAACATAATGCAAGCCTAGGGGCTTTTCCGGATTTTCCATATTTTCGGATATTCTCATTTTAAGCGAGAGGTCCATGCTCTAAAAAAGAGCGTATTTCTTGAGAGCCTAAAATGCAGCGTTTAAACGACTTTTCCTCGGTGTTTTAAGTAAAAGACCCCAAGTTCTGACAAAAAAAAATTCAAACAATCGAAGCTGTTTAAAAATTGCGCGCGCGCTCACTTTTACTTTCACCTGAATCTACCCACACGCGCAAAGTCATTTAAAATGGGACTTGCAGGTCCCATAACTCCGAAACTACTCATAGGATCTTTTAGTGCCCATTGAGAGTTTTGTTCAGGGTGACGAGAACTTCATTTTCCTAGAGTTTCAGCCAAGTTGACAGAGGACCAATTTCCCATAAGGTTTGTGCGGAGTTCTATTTGGATTTTGTGTTTTCTTATTTGTCCAGTCAGTGAGTGCAGCATAGGATGCTTAGTTGAGTAATGCCTCTTTATATTGAATTCTTTCATCACTGAAATGAATTGATTTTTCTTAAATCTGGCCACCCTCTGCATCCACTTTTCGTTTCTTTCCACAAAAGATCATTGATGGCACTAGGAGTTTGCTAGGATATCGCTTGTCGAAGTTATCACTTCGGTAGCTCAAATAGAACTGAATAAAGTTCGGGCCATCCACCCGCTTATATAGGCAAAATGAAGGAATGATCTAGAGTCGACCAGTGTACAACATTTGAGATGCAATAATCTTTTGTTGCGCCAGTGAGCCTCTCGGCTTGCTCGCTCACTTGATTCCGCATGAGCAAGCGACAAACCCCATATCACTCGATCTTCCTCATTTGGAGTGAGTATGAGTAAGTAATGTAATATTTTTTTATTTTGTTTTTCAAAATGTCTCGCGGGCCGGATCAAATCTTATAATGAGCCGGGTCTGGTCCGCGAGCTTGTTGTTGCCCACATATGCTTTAAACATTAAGAATTTATATTTTTGTAATGGCGGAGAATCTTTGAAAGGACTATTAGATGTGGATGTTAGATTA